>APFE030197632.1:92725-121275 GCA_000404065.3 Pinus taeda | reverse complement strand
CCCCCCCGCTACGCAATCGATGCAACTCTAACCCCCCGGTTCACTATGTGGGTTAGTCGTGGAAAGGATATAACACAGCCCAACATTTTTTCACTATTAGCTAGTAAGTATAGTAGTGCAATACATGCAGTTCATGCATATGTAGCTATCATATGGATGTCCCATATGTATCCTAATATTCACATTCTGTTTATAATTGTAGGCGGGTCATTACATACACCCCCCCTTTGAAAATTTTGTCTCGAAGTAAGGGTTTATATAGTATAATGGTAATTACTTCAGGGTTGAGTATAATCATGTAAGGATTGTGTTTTGTGATTGAGTGTTTATTTATAATTGCGAGGACACTTTAAATTTTGTATTTTGAACACTTATTGGTTATAATTTTAATAGTCAAGCCCAGCCCCACCTCGCTTCCAAGCTATTCTAGAATCATCATATCCTTCCCAATCTTTTCCACTCCCATTCTATCCGTCCTCTACTGGAATATGCCATGGTTTTAGTTATAGTGATCTAACCATTTATAAACCTTAAGGGTGTTAGCGTCAATTATATTAAGCTGATCCCCCAGTGCGCATCCGACAATCATCACCACACGTCTAGGGGAGTGTGATTCGCACAGTCCTCTCATGACTCCAGCGTTTGGAGGTTAGACGGTGGGTAACCCTATCATGGAATCTTATTGAGTCTCAATTGTTCTTGAAATTTTGTCATCACGGGTCGGTTTGGTAACGATGTTATCTGCAATGTAAACATTTGTCCATATAAATATATTAGTGTATTTTACATATGTTTCTATCTATAATATTGATCTTTATGTTCACATAACGTACTTAGCCATATCCAGTCCATATATCAGAAAGTTAGCTTTCATATTACAATGTAGCCATTCTTTTATTTCCATCTCATCAATCATGTCGATATGCAGAAATGAAATAAAATTATAGCTCTCTCATCCATAACATAATTCATAATTTAGATTTCATAGCAAGGTTAATCAAATACTAAACTTCATATTGGTATCCATATTTCAACAATGTTAATTTAAATAACATATTTCATATTGGTATCCATGTACCAGTAGAATTAAGCAAATAATATATATCATGTTCCGGTAACATAAAATATTTCATTTTGACATGTGATCATCTCAAAATAGTTTCAGTGGTGGCAAATTATCTGAGGCAAAGTTTTGGCCTTCCTGACGTAGCTAGGGCTTGTCACAAACAACAATTTGATAGGGCGTATCTCTTGAAACATATTACCCTGTACACTCGGCCATGAGGCAAGTCTTCTTGTTGGATTGTTTGTGTTTTATTTTGTATTTGTTAAGCATTTTTTTGTGAATTGACTTTGCGGCTAGGGCATTAAGGTACAATGTTCTGAACAATCACCAAGCGACATGCCTTTCAAGGCTAGTTCTAGGGCAGTACTGGTTTGTTAAGCAGACCAAGGATGGTGAACTCGCACAAAGGATTTTGAGATCAATATTCACTGAATTTCGTTGAACTGCTGACATAAATTGTTGCTTTTTGTGGTGAATTTCTGAGTTGGTATGAATAGGACGAAACCCTAACAGTGGGTCTACAACTCATATTTTTGCTGAAGAATCGATTGGGAAGGGTTTTGAAGTCTACCTCTGTGTTTGAGCTTGATCCAAGGCTAATCTGAGCCTAACAATGATTTAGACCATGCAAGCTTGTGTCCTTGGGCAATCACTAATGTCTGCTGTTGCATGAATGGGTCGATGAAGCATCCCTATCCACCAACTATCAATCACATCCCATAACATCATATGCCTATCAAGGCCAGTAGAACCCTTGTCTGCATTATAAGAACCCATGGCCTCCTTGGCCCTATCCATGGCCTCATACAAATAAGCCATTGCAGGCTTCTCCCCATCTACCAATCTCCTAACCTTTATTATAGGTTCACTAACTGAGCATGCTTCTTCTACTCCCTGCTGTATCTACAATTACGCTAGTCATCATAAACAAACATTTGCTTCAACTCGAACTGAAATCAAAGCAAAGACTGAAGAGTAATAAAGTTTGTGGCAAAACATGTGATTATAGGATGCCACAACTCCTTGTTTCTACTGAACCTCCTCATGAGGCTAAGAACAAAAGCATGGTTATAAATAAACTTGGGGAGCTCCTAGCCATATCAACCACCTCCTTGATAAAGGAGAGTTTCCCCATATCCTCAAGCAACAAATCGATACAATGTGATGCACGCGGAGTCCAGAACAATGTGCGATTCCTCTCCATAAGCATCATGCCGACAGACACATAATTAGCTGCATTGTCTGTTATGACTTGCACCACATTCTGCACACCAATCTCTTGAATGAACCCATTTAACAATTCACATAGCGTTGCTTCATCTTTGATATGTGATGATGCATCCACTAATTTAATGAACATGGCACCTTTAGGACAATGTACCAAGAAATTTAGAAGGGTCCTACCCTTCCTATCTGTCCAACCATCAGACATTACTGTGCATCCAGAAACTTCCCATGCTTTTTTCAACTCCGCCAATTTAGAGTTGATGTTTTGCTTTTCTGCTTGAAGATGTAGCACTTTTGTACCCTGGGCCCACAACAACAATAACATTACACGTTGGCTGCCAAAATGGATTGGTTTTGGTGATGCTGAGAGGTAAGTCGCTCCAGAAAAGACACCTCCCCATGACTCTATCTGCTTCTTGCTTCTCCTTTTTTTTTAACAATTGATTTTATGCTAGGTTGTGCTCCATGTCTAGTTCGTGGAACAAAAAATGATGACTTCGCACTAGCAGTAGCAGCTGATGCTGTGGAGCCCCTCCCACTACCCTCAACATCAAAATCAGAAGAAGATATCTCGAAAGATCTACCTGCACTTCAACCTTGTTTCTTTTTGCCTCTTCCTTGTTTCTGTCTTTTTCATCAATTACTTCAAGAGTTTTTTGTATAAGCTCCGGATTAGAAACAATACAAATCCCACCATCATGTCCAGTGAGTCTAGCCAGATGTTATTTCAATTGCATAACCCCTCCTGTTGTCCTGGTCCCACACAATTTGCATGATAGATATGCCCGATTTATCCCACCATCAGGCTCCCCATACTCCCGAAATGGGTCCACGACTTTTGGCATATTTGAATTTTGTAGTGAGCTAACTCAAACCTAGGGCACCAATTTTTTTTTGAAATTAATAAGTAATAACCACCTCATTTTACAAAATATTTTTTTTGCTACATTCTTTGCAATGTGAATTCAATGAAAAATCATAAATGACAATAAGAGCATGCATTTGAAAGTTAAAAAAAAATGGAGTTTGCTGTCCAAATATAGAGAAAGCCCTTGCATTTTCTCATGGGCATGAAAATCATAGCAAATGGAAAAAAAACAAGCAAAATGTTTGTAGGCAAATAGGAAAGCAAGAATAACCCTAAATCTATCAAAAAAACCATTAACATAGGGGTTTATTAGAACATACCTATTAATGGAAGAAATGAAGATTGCCTCATTTGTTATTGGTGGCGATAATGGCTATTCATCCCTCGAAGCCTCCTTGACAGCAAGCACAATGCTCTCCCCTTCCTTCTCCAACAATCAGAAAACAAAAACGAATTTGGCCTTTTCTCGCTGTGGCGACAAATTTTTTTCCATGCCCGACGATATTTTCGGTAGTAGCGCGATATTTTCCTGAAATATCGCGATATTTTTGAGGACACAAAATATTGCGGTATTTCCTCGGCGATATCTCGTCTCCTCGAAAATATCGCGATATTTTCGAATATCGGTGATATTGTCTTCACTGGTAATTACAGTGGCATGTGTAACCTACAACACATTAACAAGAAGTACAACAACTAGACAGAAAATGAGGGAGTTTGGGGTTTTCCCTTACCTCTTTAGCCCTTGCAGATAAAAGCCCTTCTTTACTCGTCCAAGTTCCTTCTCCTTCACCGCTCCTAGCTCCTCCTCCACTCCTCCAAGCTCTCGTCAAGCCTCTCTTCTCCTCTCTTCTCAAACCTCTCGAAATATACAAGAATGAGGAAAAGAGATGGGGAAATGACTTTTATCCCCATCTATTATTTCCCTTAACTCACCTTAAATCCACCCCCAACTCAAGTTAAAGCAAAAAAAAAATGAAAATTGGGTCGGCCTCTGCAGAAGCGCCTATCGGGCCTCGGATCCACCTGGATTTGTGCTCGATCCATTGCGGATCCTTGTTTGGAGCCACGATTTGGAAAAACAGAACCACGGATCGAGCCCACGCAGTTTCAGGTTTCCAGGAACTGACCCAATTCGGTGGAATTGCGGATCCCCCACGGATCCGTACGTGACCTAGTTCTACCTTGGAACCTTTTGGGGGGGGGGGGGATGGATCATGCAACATTGCTCTAGACTTAGTTAGCATAAAGTCTTTGATTTTCAAATTCTTGGCATATAATTTATATACTAGCATTGTAAACATTGATAGTTTCTATTTTCCAATGTTGCAAACGACGACATCGGGATCAATTCGGCAAGTCTGGAGAACCAAAATATCGTAAAAATCAAGAAAATATTGGTTAAACTTGGCAAACATCAAAAAAATTAAGATATCACCAAAATATCGATAAAAATTGGCAAACATTGGCTAGGACAAAAAGGCATGATTTCACCATTTTTTGAGATGAAATTGGGATGTTTGCAACACTTATATTTTTTGGCTGTAGAAATTTATGTTTGACTCATTCTCAATAATATAGTTAAATTTTTGTTTTTTGCATTCTTGATGAAATATGTTATAGTTTATTAGTTTAGATGTAGTTATGTCATATTTAAGTTTTATGAACACACATAAAACACCATATATATAAAATATAAGTTCCACCCCAAAACACTTTGATAAATCCTATTTCAAAAAAATGTATATCTGATACTACACCAACACCCAGTGTTGCAATTGTACCCATGAACCTTGGCAACTTTGTCCATAACTAATCACATAAGTCACCTGACACAAAGATTTGGGATTCAACAGATACGGGGATTCGAGTGTCGAATACGGAAACGTTGACCTCTCGGAATAGGACACGTTTATATATATATAATATATATTATATTAAAAATTAGATATTGCTTACACAAATTCTCATTCATGATACAAATTCATTGATTCAAACATAGATCTTCATCTAGAAGACTAGATGTAAGTTTTACGAAGTAACATTATGCATACAAAATTACAAATACGATTGTGATATAAATTATAAATGATAAATTATAATACATATTCAATTCATCAATGATCCAATAGGAGAAATACAAGATAGTAAGATAAAAATACTGTAGTTTTCTCATTAAGTCGTCAAAATCAAAATGTGTTACTGTTTACATAGGTAGTGCAATGCCAATGGCAAATAGAAATAGCAAATACGAAACAACTACAACTACAAGTCTACAAGTCTCAAGGCAATAGGTAGCTCATGATTCATGAGTCATCAATTCTCATAGTCATCATCAAAATCAACATCATTGTCCTCATCATCATGGTCATCACTGCTCTCCTCTGCTACATCCTCCTCCTCTATATCCAAAGTCATCTCTGCATCTGCTGGTGTGGAGGATGACCCCTCTACACTATCACCATCATCAAATCTGACAGACTCTAGCATTGGATCATTGAGATCCAAGTTGGCCAATGCCAACTCAACACTGCTGTCCAGACCCATATCATTAGGAAAGACATCCCACATCTTTGTCTTTCCCTTCAACCACTCATCCCTTTGCCTGTAAATAAGACGGAGGTTGGTGTGCACATACACCATTGTCTCTGCCTTGCACTGCTCAAGCCTACTCTTCTTGACACTATACAAATTCCCATATGTGCTCCAATTCCGCTCACAACAAGAGGATGAAGTCACTTGAGAGAGGAGCCTCATGGATAACTACTGTAGAGGAGGGCTTGTTGCCCCATGATTTGCCCACTAAGAATAGGGCTTCTTAGCCTCCCCGTGTCTAATCAGATCATATCCTGCAAATCGACCAGTGCCAGTGGAAAACTCTACAAAGGCATCCTCCACCTCATCAAGGGATGCTCGATCTTGAAAAACCCACCTGAATGCATCTTTCCTCCCCTATGAGATTTCACCATCCATGTGAGGAGGGAATTTGCGGGAAGGTCCGTCATTCAGCCACTCATGGCTGTAGTATTTTGGGTTCAATGAGTGAACCAAACAATGTAAAGGTGTGCAATTCTTGTCCCATATGCTAACAAGAATATCTTGTATAGTGGTGATGAAGGCCTTTGATGATGTCTCATACTTGGGGCACTCACTCTATAAAATAATGCTCCTCATAGACTCAATCATGAATCCCATCTCTCATAAACCTCTCCTAGGGTGGGTTGATCTGTATCTGCAAATTGAAGCAAAGAAATGATAGGGTCCATGATCTGAATAAGTAGATCTATCCTCTCCCACCAAGCATCATCTAACACTGTGTCCTTTATTCTTTTAGAGGATACTTGATCTGTCTTTCTCCAAAAAGACCAAAACTATGAAATAACCATGGCCCCAAGAGCAGTCTTGACCTCCCTCAACCTCTTCAACATGATGAATGAAGAGGCAAACCATGTATCGACAATCTTCAACAATGATAGATTGTTGTACTCCTTGTAGATAGTGAGGGCTTTTGTATGGTTTTCTGCAAAGTTACAGATATGCCGTGCATCCTCAATAATGTTACCAATCGAAAGCACATCAGAAGCAATGGATTTCTGTGCTAAGTTCATTGAATGGACAATGCAAGCTGTCCAAAACACTTGTGGATATTTAGCTTCCACAATCATGCCAGTAGCCTTGCAAACAGGTGCATTATCTGTAATGATTTGCACACAAGAATCAACACCTACATCTTCAATAGAATCAACGCCTACATCTTCAATAACTTTAATGAACAACTCACCCATATATTGTGCATCCTTGTATTGTCCAAGTACATCCACTGCTTTCAAGAAAACTGGACCATTCAAGGAAGACACCATGAAGTTGATGAGCGGGTGCCGTGCTCGATCTGTTCATCCATTAGAAACAATGCTAACCCCAAATGTTGGCCATGATGCTTTAATAAGCTCAAACATTTTTTCCACCTCTTTTTTTGCTTTCGTCAACAATGTGGTTCTAAGCTTCTCTGACCCATGAGGCACATACCCTGATGGAACCCTTTGAGTTAGAGCTCATCACATCTCAATAAATAGAGGTGAGCGTGCAACATTTAAGGATATGAAGTTTTGATAGAAAAAAAGGCAATGGTGAGATCAAGCTCTTCCCGTTTCTCTTTCTAAAAAATCTTGTCTTTTGGACCATGTGAAATTGCCTTTCATTTGGCTGCTTGTCCTCCACCAGAATTCTCAAATGGGAATTTGTTGCTGTTTGTCCTCAAAAATGGAAGGGGGTCATCATTCTTGGTTTTTTTTTTGATTTTGCAGCCACATTTGCATACCAACATTGGACTCTCTTAACATTTCTTTCCTCTTTGGTAAAGGCACATTTGTACAAGCTCCAATTGCATAACTTGGTAAAGCCAACAAATGGCCTTTCACATGGAAATATGTGCTCACGGAAGTATTGTGGCAATAGCTGCATATCCAACTAAAATTGCCTCCTCCCCTCACCTAGTTGGGTGGCCCTTGCTCTCTTGTGACATATTTTCGCAAGGGATATTTGTTACCTTGAGGAGGAAGTCTTCCCTCAACATTTGAAGTTGCTGTTGCAGCCCCACTTGCAATAGAGGAAACACTTGCAGACACTGATGAAATTGGGAGAGGAGGGGCATCTCCAATGGGGATATTCTTCCCCTTCCTTTGCCCCTTCCTTGCTGCCTTTGAATGAGCCATGAATGCTGTAAAAAAATAAACAAAAAATGCACAAATTTGTAATAGAAATGCACATGCAAACTGCTGTAATAAAAATGCAAAAAAAAGGATAGAAAATGCACCTACCTGTTGCTTGAATCTCCTTGAAAATGCTCCCACACCCTTTGCTCCTTTCTCCGAAACACCCACAGCAAACTAAACAAGTGAATGTGGAAATAGAAAGGCAAAAACTGCCTTTATAACGCTGTGCAGCATCCCTTTTTCCGGATTCGAATATGAAAAATGGGATTCATCGTGTCCCATCAAGACACGATCCAGATTCAATCGTGTCCCGGCCGGACATGACAAATCCCTATTTTCGGATTTGAATCTGCTCGAATCGTGTCCGATTTACAGGATTCGGGACACTACGGGCCTGGGGGACGAATTTGGTTTCATAGCTAATCACATATTAGCAATTATAATCTCTGAAATTTGAATATGTCCTTAAAGATTTAATTACTAATCAGCTGACATGTTCTCATTAAATAAGTCACAAGTTATTGTTGTAAGATTTAGGCCAATTTCCTAAATTCATTTGATGGTCTCTTAATTGAACTTCCTCATATTAGGGGTTGTCTATGAAGTGCCTTAACTTTTCATTTATTTACAATTTAGTTTTTTGTGTGTAGTTGAACCTATTCTGATGTATCATGTAAAGCTTTTACTTGGTTTTAATCTCCATATTTTTTTGTTTTCAGGCTGGGAGCTATGTCACTGATGAAGTCTGCTATGCTCTCATTGTGGTGATAAGTAATGCGATGGACCTTCAAGGATATACTGTAAGGTCTCTTTATCGAGTTTGTCAGAATGGGAATGAGCAGGTAAGAGAATAATTTGGTTAGTCATCCTTTATCTTATATCTGTGACTGTTATTATGCCATAAACTCTTATACAATGTATCTTATTATAAATTTTCACCGCTTTAAATATGTTAGTTTGTTATACATGCTTACTGCATGTTAATTATCTTGGCTATTTGTTGATTTCATCATTCTTTATATTCTTGGATGCCTTGAATATTCATTTGATCTTCATTGACCTTGAAACTTATAGATCTTATCCTTCTCTTGATCTTCTCCAAGTGCTGATGGTTTCATTCCCTTCTTTGCCTCTATAGCTTTATTTAGCCTGATTTTTTGTTTTTTCTTTAATTTTTGGTTTACTTATCTGTAAAATACATTTTCTAGAGAATCCCATTGGGCACTTCCCAACATTTCAGCGATGGTACATACGGTAAATTAGATTCTCTAGAAGCTCAAAACTGTTGTCAATAATATACTAATTGAAAAGCTGAACATGTCAGGTGCTAGAATTGAACTTGGGTAGGGAGGATAACACTCTTCCTCTCAACTGCCTAGGTTGGACCCAATTGACACAATAATCATTAGTGAAGATATTAAAGTGATAGCAATCTACATATTTTTTGAAGTAAGTTGATGTAAATCATCTGTTGAAAAGCCCTTTGGATATTTGAAACTCTTTCTTATTTTTTTATTTTTTAAACTAAATTCCCTGTTTTGAAACCCTTTGCACATTATAAACTGCAAAACCTTGTTTTTATAAGCATTCCTTTTCAAGGATATACGTTGCTTATGAGGAGTAATAAAGGGGCTAGACATAGTCTTAGTGATAATTTTTTGGTTAAATAGTTTAGACAACAATGTTTTTGTTCAATGGAAGTCCCAGAAAGGCAGTTTGTAGTAACAGTCATTACTAAGCTTGGTCTGAAACTAAGTCACATGGTTGAGGTTTGAGTTAGGGTTCGGCAATGATTAGTTTCAGATCGAATTTGATTTTTTTGATAAGGTTTGTCTATATATATTTTCTATATTAACTTTGAAATGTTATATAACATAAAAGTTGTAAGCAAGCAATATCAATAAACATAAACAATGTTATCATTGACTTGGAAACTACAAGAACGAGCTTGAGCTGTGGACTTTGTCAACTATCTTGAGGTATTTTGAACTTCATGGGTTCTCTGAATTTCAAACCTCAAGGTTGAAGTTCGAGAAATTATGTGACATCGTTTTGGAAGAAACCCTTGGTAACAAATTTCAAAGTCTTTGGTTATTTTGCATATTGCCTATGTTCTAGATAAAGCTAGACATAAATGATAAATTTTTCAAAAGTAGGAAGTGTTTCTCTATTGGATACAACTTGAAATTGAATGCCTACAGGCAATAATGATCTAGTAAATAGGAATATCGTTAGAAGTATAGAGATGTGATTTTCAATGAGAAACCCCCACATGTGCGACCATTAGAATGGAAAGGTGAAGGTTTATATATTGATAAACAAGAGGTAGAGCTTAAAATTTCTGATTGATAAAGGACTGCTTGAGCTTAAAACTCCTAATTGATAAAGAAGAGCTTGAGCTTAAACTCCTACCACATATAGGAAAATAAGAAGAGGAGGACAAAGAAGAGGAGGAAGATAAAGTAGGGTTGGAGTTAGAAGGAGAAGATGGTAGTTGTTCAATTTATTAGAATAATGCTATTTTAGTGTTTAATGCTCATTTATGTAGATAAGATCGTCTGTGATCTTATTAGCAGTTTCTTATTAGAAACTTGCCGTTTCTATTTCGTAGTAGAAAATCGCTGTTTCTGTAAATACATTTGTATTATTTATTGAGCTTCATTGCTCATTGTAAATCAATTCAATTCATTCATTGATTATGGTACCAGAGCTTGGGTATTTGTTTCGAAATATTTTTTTCTTTGTTTGAAAAATTTCGTGCTTCAGTCACAGTCTGCCATTGCCATTGCCATCGTTCGGCGTCATAGTCTGCTATTCGTCGTGGATGAGTGCTGAGAGCATCAGATCGCGCCCCGCATTTGCTAGAGATATTGGACGACCGGGGGGACGCTCAAGAACGTGCCAGTGGGTGCCGGGTGCCAGAAGAACAAGCATTCCGTAGCGTTATCCATGGTATCCTTGCATTATCGTCAGGCAATCTTGACGACTTCCGAGTGTGGCCTTGGGTTTCGAACCGATAACCAGGACTCTGGTGTTGACCAGGTTATGAGTTGTTCTGCTTGTAACAAAACATTTGCCACCCACATTCAATACAGATGTATCTGTGCACGCAAATCCAATGTGTGAAAAACTCTTTTGGAGGGCTTTATAGCTCTGGGGTCAACTGGCTCATACCTTTTCTCGTGAAGGAAGTACAGTGTGATCGTGTCTGCATCGTATTTTTTGCCCCGATAGAATTGCAGGATTTCGGTTTGAGTTTTTTGTGGCTGCCATTATCGCTGTGATAAATGAGAGCTTTTGTCGATATTAGGCGGTGAGATTCCAGATTTCCGGGGAGCCGTAATCAAACACCGACCAGACAGAGGCCGCGTATGGGAAAATGGCCACTGTTAGTTCATTTTCAGTGTAGTTATTGCAGATTGAATAATGCATGGTAGCTCTGACTTTCAAAATTTTTGTCCACGCCTGCCCGTATCAATCTCTCTCAGTATATATTTTTGGTTTTTCAGAAAACATAGATTTTTTGCATACATGTTAGTTTCTGGGCATGCAATTATCCTTCAAGTTTTTCCCTGCCTAAGCTTCTCAGAACGATTTCTGGTACTATTTCATATTGCACCAACACCTCTTAGATTTTGTCCGGATCAGTCGGCATTGCATTCAAATCCGTGCCGAACTCCTTTGTTGTTTTCTGTCTTGGGAAACGTGCAGATGGCCTCGCTAACCAACCTGCGCTTTAATGGCACCAATTATAACATCTGGAAATAGAGAATGTTGACCATTTTTGAATATAGGTGTCTTGAGCAGCTCGTTTTGGGCAAAGAGCTCAGTTCTGGTACACTTGGTGCAGATCAAGATAAGTTTGATGATTGAAATCGAGAGGTTGTTATGTTTCTCAAACTCTCTGTGACTAATGATCAGTTACAACAGATTCCTTCCGACAAGACAACTGCCGAAATCTGGCAACATTTGAAGGAATTGCACGAGACATCCAACAAGAGCAAAGCTTTCTTTCTAAAGAATCAGTTGTTCTTCATCATGATGGACGAATGTATGTCTTTACAGGAACACCTTAACAAGATTAAAGACATTCAAGATCAGCTCGAAGGCATTGGTCGGACCATGGAGGAAAAAGATATGGTAGTCATCACTCTGAAAAGTCTACCAAAACCTTATGAGCACTTCATAGAAACACTCAACCAGTGTTGTTAAAAGCGCGATTAAATCGCGCTTTTTTCAAAAAATCGCGAGTTTTTCCCTAGCCCGATTTAATCGCGCTTTTTATAAGAAAAAAGCGGGCTAAATTTTTTTGCTGCTTTTTTGGGGAAAAAAGCTCAGGCTGGCAGGGCAGCGCGATTTATAATGAAAATTGAAAAAAAATGAAAGAAATGAATATTTTTGTACCAAACGATTTTTTCCCGGTTTTTTCCGCTTTTTTCCCGATTTTTCCGATTTTTTCTGATTCGTTCCCCGCGCCGATTTAATCCCGCTCGCGCTTTTGACAACATTGCACTCAACATTACCTCCACTAATGTTGATATGAAGTTTCCGGAGTTATGCACCAAACTCTTGCAGTAGGACCGTTGGAAACAACAGTTTGGTAGTGGTGCTTCATCAGCCTCCTCAGAAAATGCTTTTGCTGCCAAATATCTGTGCTCTCAGTCCTTTCAGCAGAAAGGTTCTTCTCAACATTCTGATCTTGCTAAAAAGAAAAATGTGCAGTGTAATTACTGTTACAAGTTCGGCCACATGAAGAAAGATTGTCGACAGAGGATTGCTTCTGAACAGAAGAAGCAGGGAGGGTCTCATCAGAAAGCGAATGTTGCAGAACATTCCGAGTAGAAGGAATCTGCCTTTTACGCCTTTATGGCTAAGAGGTCCTCAGATCATGCCCCGTCTTCTGCCTGGTACATTGACTCTGGTGCATCACGTCATTTCTCTCACAAGCGTGACTGGTTTACTGACTTCTCACCTTTCAGTGATTCCGTGGTATTCAGCGAAGGTGAGGAGTACACAGTGGTTGGCAGAGGTACAGTTCAGATCCAGTCTGATGGGCGCACACTCATCTTCCTGAATGTGTACTATGTTCCTGGTATGGAAATTAATCTGCTGTCTGTCAGCCAGATTATGAGGAACTCTCCTCAGCTTGATGTGGTGTTCAGTGCACACAAGTGCTCCATTATTGACAGGGAAACTCGTCTTATGGTTGCTGTTGCCCTAGAGGATCATGGCCTATACAGGCTTCTTGGCACTGGTGATTCTCCAGAAGTGGCTCTAGCAACTCGTGTTTCTCCCATTAGCATTCTATGGCATCAGAGATATGGGCATCTAAACATTCAGTATCTCTCTCAGCTATCTCGAGAGGGACTTGTGTCAAGGTTACCTAATGTTCAGACTCATCATTTGGGAGTGTGCGGCGCCTGTCAAGCTGGAAAACAATGTTCTTCTTCTGTTAGGTCCACGTGATGGGAGGGATGATGCAGCATCAATAGTTGATGATGCACTACCTTAGTTCCCTCCTGAAAATAATCCACCTCTCGCTGCTCCTATTGTTCCTGAGCCTTCTCCACCTATTCCAGATATTGGTTCTTCTACTCTTCGGCCTAAATGGTGGGCTAAAACTATTGGTGATCTCTGGGATAATGAGCTCCTTGAAGGTAGAACTTCCAAAAACAAGAGAAAACAACAAACTACAGTAAATTTTGCTCTTATGGCTAACCTACACAGTGTTTTGGAGCCTCAAATCTATTCAGAGGCTAAGGGTATACCTGAGTGGGAACAAGCTATGGAAGCTGAATTCCAGAGTCTTTAGAAGAATCACACTTGGACCCTTTCTGATCTTCCTGTAGGGAAGAAGCCCATTAGCTGCAAATGGGTGTATAAAGTGAAATACAAAGCTGACGGAACCCTAGACAAGTATAAGGCTCGCCTTGTTGCTCGAGGGCTCTCACAGAAGGAAGGCATAGACTATGAAGAGACCTTTGCTCCTATAGCCAAGATGAGTACCATACGGCTTGTCCTTGCCTTAGCAGCTCAGTCAGTTGGAAAGTCCATCAGATGGATGTAAAGAGTGCTTTTTTAAATGGTGACTTATAGGAAGAAGTCTACATGACGTAGCGTCCAAGATTCAAGGTTGCCAGTCAAGAACAGAAACTCTGTAAATTAGTCAAAGCACTCTATAGTCTGAAATAAGCCCCTCGGGTTTGGTACATGAAAATTGATAAGTACCTAATAGATCATGGCTTTCAGCGGAGTCCATCTGATGCAAACCTGTATATCAAACATACTAGTGATGATATTCTATTTGTGGTTGTCTCTGTGGATGACCTTATCATTACTGGCAGTTCAACACATTTGATCCATGGGATCAAAGAGGATTTGTGCAACACTTTTGATATGACAGATTTGGGACTTCTTCATTACTGTTTGGGGGTTGAAGTATGGCAGAGTGAGAACAACATCTTTCTCTCTCAGTCCAAGTATGCTAGAAGTCTTGTGGACAGTTTCAGAATGTAGGATTGCAAACCTGCCACGACTCCTATGGAACCAGGGCTCAAACTTTCAGCTTAGTCATCCTCACCACTTGTGGATGAATCTTTATTAAGGCGATTAGTGGGCAACCTCATCTGCCATACTGCCACTAGACCTGGTATTAGTTTTGCGGTGAGCTACATTTCACGCTTCATGACAGCTCCTAAGGCTGATCATTGGATAACAGTGAAGCGTGTGCTGCGTTATGTGAGTGGCACTCCTCATTATGGACTTTTGTACACTCGGAGTTCAGATCCTACACTCAGTGGTTAAACAGATTCCGACTCTGCAGGTTCGGTTGATGATCGTAAATCTACAGCTGGGTATGTGTTTAGTTTGGGATCCAGTGCTGTCACATGGACTAGTAAGAAGCAACAGGCAATGGCTCTCTCCTCGACAGAAGCAGAGTATCAGGGAGCAGTTAAGGCATCTTGTGAGGCAGTTTGGCTTTGACGTATGCTTGCAGATATGCATGTTTCCCAGGAAGGTTCTACTCCCTTGTTCTGTGATAATCAGGGAGTGCTCAAACTCGTCAAGAATCCAGTCTTCCATGAACGAACAAAGCATGTGGAAACCCATTGTCACTACATTTGACAGCTTGTTGAAGACGGATCCATTCAGTTGCTGTATGTTCCCACCACGGAGCAGCCAACAGACATCTTCACCAAGCCCCTTGGTCCTGATAAGTTTGTAAAATTCAGACGGTCTATAGGTGTTGTAAATAGATTGCGAATTAAGGGAGGGTATTAGAATAATGCTATTTTAGTGTTTAATGCTCATTTATGTAGATAAGATCGTCTATGATCTTATTAGTAGTTTCTTATTAGAAACTCGTTGTTTCTATTTCTTAGTAGAAAATTGCTGTTTCTGTGAATATATTTGTATTATTTATTGAGCTTCATTGCTCATTGTAAATTAATTCAATTCATTCATTGATTACAATTAGTTTTTAGAAAATGCCAAAGTGGTTCTACAAGATATTTCAAGATGCAAAGCCAAAGGAGATACCATAGGAAGAGAGGAGAACAAGGTCAAAGTTACCCAATCAGGTAAGTCTTTCTTGGATGGGTGAAGTTGTAAATACACATGGTCGAGGTTTTTTAATGAAGTAGACAACAAACAAGAATGGTGAGATGGAATGAAAATAGAATATGATGCTTTAATGAAAAATAAAACTTGGAAGTTAGTTGGATTACCTCCAAATAAGGGATCCATAGGTTGTAAATTGATATATTGAAAGAAGTTGAAATCAAATGGTTTGATTGATAAATATAGAGCCATGTTAGTGTTATTTTTTGGTACCTTCGTCCAAATCTTGGGTACACACATGGTAGAAGAAGGTATGGTCATAGATTTCGACAAAGAACAATTCAACAAAGAAGGTGTGTGAATAGGTTTATGTGATAGTAGAAGGTACAATATGTATTGTAGGTCTTGTTACCCACCAAAAATTCGGTAACCCATAGGAGAAAATTTTCTCCTCCTAGGACAACGAGCCAACTAACAACCCTATGGATCTTCACATGACATGATGCCATAGATCCTCCACATTTTTGACCTTGTCAGATTTCTTTCTCTCATCCGACATTCCTTCTTGAAGGAAGGTGGGTCATTCATCAATGGATAATTTAATCGCTTTGTAATCATGTGCTTTTACTTAATGTTTCGGGGCATAATAATAAGAATCAAGGGGTAATCCAGATGATTGAATGATCTTCATTGAATTCGTCCAAATCTTGGGTACACACATGGTAGAAGAAGGTATGGTGGTAGATTTCGACAAAGACCAATTCAACAAAGAAGGTGTTCGAATAGGTTTGTGTGATAGTAGAAGGTACAATATGTATTGTAGGTCTTGTTACCCACCAGAAATTCGGTAACCCATAGGAGAAAATTTCCGCCTCGTAGGACATCTAACCAACTAACAACCCTATTGATCGTCACATGACATGATGCCCTAGATCCTCCACATATTGCTCTGGTCAGATTTCTTCCTCTCATTCGACATTCCTTCTTGAAAGAAGGTGGGTCATTCATCAATGGGTAATTTAACTGTTTTGTAATCATGCGCTTTTACTTAATGTTTTGGGGCATAGTAATAAGAATCGAGGGGTAATCTGGATAATTGAATGATCTTGATTGAATTCTTGTTCCCTCACTTCACTTGGGAGGTTAGTCTTTGACTCTAGTCCAATGGGACCTCCTTTGAGGCCTTGGGGCTATAGTTGTTGATTTTTCAAGTGCAATGGGTACAAGCACTAATTTATGAAAGAATGATTATTACTTCTAAGTTCTAATGATGTAGATCTTATTTTTGCAATTCTAGTGTATCATTAAGCAATTACACTTCAAAATTTCAAAAATAAATGCACAAGGACAATAGAGATCACAATACACAAAGAGAACACAAGATTTACCCTGGGAAAACCCACTTGGAGAAAAACCCAAGTAATTTTTCCTTAAAGAAAATTTTCAGTATAACAAGAGATACAACAACTAGTCAACTATGTGTTGATTTGGGGTAGCATCAGATGTGCTCTAGCCACGAAAATTGGTGCAGAGGCTAAGGCACATGAGATCTCCGATACTCAAAAGGGGTTTGGGTAGATTCTAAATAGTTTGTGAGATAGTAAAATAATTAATATTTTTAATGGAGTCTCTAAGTCTAAACTTAGGGAAAATAAAATATTAATGTGTATTAATATAAAACTGTGTTAGAATGGTCCAAAAGACATGGATCAAGCCAGATCTAATCTTAGCCGTTGATTAGGGACTTAATCCCGGCCATTGATTTGTCAACGAGAAAAGTATAATAGGAGGTTTGAGGATCACTTGGAGAACACGCCAAGAGACCAAGATTTCGACTTTCTCGGGCTGGGTTTGCTGAGAAAGTTGAGAGAGTGATCAGAGTTGCAGCTGAGGGGCAGTGAATACAGAAGCAGAGAGGTAGAGAGACAGTACCAAGAGGATCACCGTAGAAGATGGGAGAGAGGGACACAGAGCCAGCTAGGGCCCACGCAGAGGCCGCCAAGAGCTGCACAGCTCCTCAGAGAGCCAACATGGGTGACACAGAGGGCCAGAGGGCTGATGCAGTGCCTCCAAAGGCTGACGCAACGGTCATTGGAGTGACGTTGGGCTAACGCTGGGCCAGAGAGACGTTGACGCAGTCCCTAGAGGCTGACGCTGGGGTTTCGTGGGGCAGATTGGAGCTGTGAAGCTGTCAGAGTGTTTATCCGGGGTTTTAGCCATAATTTCTACTTCCAAGTAGAGAGGTACTGCTGCCGAGATTTTTCTTTGTTGGGTGAGTTGGATTTGGCACCCAGATTGTATTCTGAAACTGCTTAATAAATCAAACCCTTAGATAGCTGCACTGGTTTTCCCGCATTTGGGTTTTTCCGGGGACATTAGTCCAAAATAACGGTGTCACTTGTGTGCTTGTTTCTATTTCCTTCAGTTGATGATCTGTAATGTGTTGAGCACTTGTATTTATTTCCAGTATTTACATGGTAAATAACTTGTTAATTAACATAACAAGTAGGTAGGAATAAATCAGTAAAGTGCATGAAGGGTTTCTAACGTGTTAGACTTAGAAATTCCAACACTATGATGGTCAAACTGAGTCAAACTAACCAACAATGCTATATGGTCAAACTAGTGTTATTGGAACGGTCGGTCCGACTGGTTTGGGGGCAAAATCGATCCGAACAGGAAAAGACTGGTTTGTTACTGAACCAGCCGGTTTTGTCACCAAACTGGTCCAGAGACCGGTTCCACTAGTTCACAAGGCCCGCGACTACGTGGCCCGGGCATAAAAAAATACGTTTTTTATTATTTATTTTTAATTTATAATTTTCTTAGTTTCTAATGCTACTCTAGCCCCCCCTAACACTATTTAAACACCCCCACCCCCTCTATTTCACTCGCACTATTCATTCGAGTCTCTTGCAATTCTTGAGCTGAGTTCGGTGAGGAGAATTCAGAGAGTTTTTTGCAGGGTTGTTCTGAGGGAGATTTTTTGCATATTTGAAGAGTTGATTAGAGTCTTGGAGAGCTATTGGAGAGTGTGTTTGAGCGTATACACACTAAGAAGAGGAACTGTTTGGAGCAAAAGAGGTTAAATGACATGGTTTTCGTTCAGTACAACCTTAGGTTGAGGCACAACCAATTGCTGAATAAAACCTTTGAATCAAGCAACATTGTCTTGGGTGACTTTGATCCAACATCATAATGGGTTGTGGAGTGTCAAGCACCAACATTTGACAATGAAGACCTTTCTTGGTTGGACTTGGACCCACCTCCACAGGATGCAGAGGCGGATATATCAGAAGCACTAGTAGCAGCGTCAGGGCCGGGGGAATCAAGCCATAATCCCATTGCAGACTTGGATGCTACTCATTCTTGAAATGAGGATGAGGAGGATGATGAAGAATCAGATGACGATATGATGATTTGATCATTGATTTGTTGTAGCTGTAGTTTGTAGTATTGTAGGCTGTAGTATAATATTATGATCTATCATTTTATTTTGGACTATAAAGGCCTTTTAGAGCCTGCTTATTGATGTTTGTAACATTTTTGGTTCAACGATGTTTTGCACTAAGTGCTATTTTGGTTATATGCACTATTAGTTGCTATATAAATGAGAAATCTTGTATATTTGTGTATAAATGGTTTGGATTCATATGGATGCACATGAATATATCTGTTTTTCTTTAAAATATGAATATTTTATGTGTTTTTGGTAAACCGTTTTTGTTGTTGTTGTTTTATTTAATTTTTTTTTTCCAGTTCTGGTCGAGTTTAGACCTGTTCCCGGTCCACGAGGTTTTCCGGTTCGATGACCGGTTCGGTTCTGATAACATTGGGTCAAACCTGGTCAAACAACCTGTTAGAAAATTTAAGGCAAAGTAGATTTTTTTACTTGGTAATTATATGTGAGAATTAATCTTTTTTTCTTTGTTATTTATTGCTACTTCTTCATCAAGCAGTTACACAGACTATTCTTCCAAGATCACAAAGAAGTAAGAGACACAGGGATTTAGGCTTTCAAGCCAGGGAAGAACCCATCAAAAGGGGAAAACCCAATCCTCTTCTTATTGAATCATTTCAAAATGAGATATCCAACCTGAGACCAAATAACATTCCAAGACAATGCTTCTCTGCAATCAAATTCATAAACTTTTTCAACCTGATCTGGATCTCTGAAACTTTGGCTCAACTACAGGGGTAAAAACTCAGCCCTATTACAAACTTCAAAATACTTCAGACTCAGCCCTGCTGCAGACGTCAAATTCTCGGGTCTTAACTTAATTTCTCGGCTCTGTTACAGACTTCAGATATTTGGCCTTGTCTCAGATTCTCGGCTCAGTTTACCAACTTCAAATACTTGTAGATGTAACAGGTATAGGGTAGGAATTCAGACTTCCTTTCCTTCTGTTCTTTACTTCTTTTCCCTATTAGAATCTCAACTTTCTTTCCTTCAGTAAAATTGTATAGGTTGAACTGTCCTATGATTGCTATTATGTCTTCAAAAAGCTTGAAAGAGAGTCTTTATATAGCTGTTCAGTAGGGTGCCCAAGAACCATATATGCTGACTTCATTGAGAGAGGGTCGACTTGGAATATTGATAGACATTTATTAACTAAATGATAATAATCAAATTTCTTTCTTTTCAAATGTCAAAGTGACATGACACAAATACATATTGTCTTGACTTCTAAAGCATGAAGAACATGCTTAATAAAATAACAAAAATAAATTTATCTTTAATTATGAAGACCGATACTAGTGACATTCTCCAACACAACCCTCTTATCAAGTCAATCTTCTGCCCAACAAACTCGACCCTCTTTGATCTGCTTAGGACGAAATTCAACCTCCTAGAAACTGCCCAGAAACTCAGCCTTGCTGCCAAAAATATTTTGTCAAGAAATTCTGCCTTGTTGCCTAGAAACTGCTGCCCAAAATTTTGATTTTCTGCCGAAAAGTTCTACTTGCTGCCCAGAATATGCCCAGAAAGTCACACGTGCGACGTCAAGAGAGAGGGAGATATGCTTGAGATCATTCATAATCCTTTTTCGTCCTCCTCCTTCGCTTGGATGCTCAGAATGTCTCGTATTGTGTGAGATCAAACGGTGCCTTGTGGAGGAGGTTGAGTGCTCTATATATATTGTTCTGCCTGTCCGAATGGGTGTCTCTTCATTGGGCTGACTTGACTTGAAGGAGGTGATGGGCAATTTAATCTCTTAAATTGCGAGTTCATTTAATTATCAGTCAGAGCTTGTAAGTTGAATAGGAACCCGCACAATATATGCAGGACTAGATTTAATTGGTAAAGTCTAACATGCGTTGTAGCATTCTATCAACAATTACTTTCTACTGGACACACTTGCACTTCACTCGATAAGCAGATATTCAATATTCACCAAATCTTCAAAAGCAATTTTATCCATCAACATGTAACAAAGTCCATTAATAATAAAGCTAACAATCAATTCACACTTATGCTGGAAAAATAAAAACTATTCAAGTTAAGAGGACTACAGGTCTGAGTCTTGGTGATATCTCTCAACCCTCTGATAGATCCCTGGGTTGGTAGTCTCTTAGTGTGCGCACAATCAGGTCCCTTAACACAGTAACAATTCAACTCATTCAAATCAAAATGTGATGCTCAAACGAATCAATAACATTAACCACTTGTAACAAATGAAATACGAGATATCAATTTACGACATTAACAATACAATTCTACCGAAATCATAAAGCATTTCTTTAAATCTACTAAGCACACATAACCGATGCAAGTGCATTCCAGACCAGAGGGCCCTGCCTAGCTGGAAGCACTGCAGGTAAAAGAACTTGTTACTCCAACAAATAAAACAACAACAATGCAAATTATATTATGTAGTCATCAAAATGTGATACAGAGTCTAGAACTTATGTTAATCGCTTTAGCAGGCTCTTACAAAGAAAATAACATTATGTCTATCTTTCCTCCACTGGTTACAAAGAAAATATATAGACTATTATCATCCAATCCAGATCGAAGAACAAGGAGAAGTGTTGTAACTAAGCGACTAATCTTTATAATATGTGACAATGGACGAAAGTGTCACATATGACAACTGCTTTGATTGTGATGGCCGCGATTAAAAGTATCCAAGTTTGCAGATTAACTCAATGTTGCATTCCTTGCTCTTGTAGCTGTCCAGGATGGCTTCTTCTGGTACATGCGATGTGGCACTCAGTCTGGTAGCCAGCGGTCATCCTCCCCAATGACTTAGGAAAAAAGGAGATTGCAATGCCTTACAAACATTAGGTAAGCAGATTCACTAAAATACAAACTAATTTAGCAAGGAAACACATAAAAACGTAATAATCACTTTTGTATTTTGAGATTTGATTAAAGACATAGAATGGCAATATATAATAGTAAAGTATATGGAAATGTGAGACGAGGCTTAGGGATATGAGTCACATAAGATGTTTGGGGAGTGCTTTGAACAAGTTGAATTTGAGGCTCTTTAGGAGGGCCAACTTGACAAGTTTGGAGCCAAAAATTCAAAATTTTCTCTTTTGATGCCGACATGAAGAACATGTCTTATATTAATTATTTCAAGGGTTAAAACATTAATTATGAAGACTGACCATAGCTACAAAATTCAACACTCCTTCTTAGCTAGGGAGATATTCATAATGACTAGCTAGATGTGCTAATGTTGACAATTTCTCTAAGAAAAAGATTATAACAAATCCAATTACCATAATTTGGTTACCGACTGTGACACATGGTAAAATCAATAGGATCAACAAATTACAACAATTCCGGTTGGTACCTCTGACCTATGGTGTATAGTCACGATAATCTTGGTCGGTACTCCTGACACATGGTATATCATTAGCATCAACTAGTCACTATGCTTCTGGTCTTTCTGACACATGCTATATAAACTAGTCTTGGTTCACCTTAATTTCAGGCCTGATGCTAAATGAGCTCTGTCAACCTATTTGGAGATTTCTAAGCCTGATGCTGAAAGGTATTCACTGAGTGTTTGGGCCTCTAGGACCGTTGTTCCTAATTATAGTTATCATACTTGACACATGAAGAATGTCTGTCCACTATTGGACCATTCTCCCTAATTTCGATCATGCTTAACATAGGGAGAATGTTTGTCCCCAATACTCTCTCATCAACACTCCCTCTCATTGAGGGATGCATTCTTAACAATTCCAAGCTTGTCCCTGAATTATACAAACTTCGATTTGGATAGAGGCTTTGTAAGAATATCAACAATTTGTTCATTAGTGGAAATGTACTGGACCTTCACTACTTTGTACCATGTCACGAATGAAGTGGTACTTGATGTGCTTCGACTTGTCATGGAAAACTGGATTTCCTGAGGCTGTAAGCTTCACACAACTTTGATTGTCACAATATATTACGATCGGTTCGAACACCTAATCAAATAAAATTGCGAGTAACTTCCAAAGCCACATTGCTTCACAACTCACTAAATTGGCTGCAATGTACTTTGCCTCAACAGTGCTAGTGCAACAAATGTTTGCTTCTTGCTTATCCGCAAAATCATAGCGGAGCCCAAACTAAAGCAACTTCTATATGTACTCTTTTTCTCTTCAGCACCCCTTGCCCAATCTGCATCCGTATATCCCTGTAGCTCTATATCACTGTTTGAACACATCTTAAACCATAATCAACTGCTTCATGTAAATACCTCAATACATGCTTTGCTTCAATCGAATGATCATGTTATGATTCCACCTAGAACTGACTCAAAGTGTTTACTACAAAGCAAATGTTCGACATGGTATTAACCAAATACATCAAAGAGCCAATCATCTTCCAGTACATGGATGGATCTACCCAATCTGACTTAGAGCCTCTCAACTTTCTTTGGTTTGTCACCATGGGAGTTGCCATAGATTTATAGTCCATTCCAAACTTCTGCAGAATCTTGATAACATACTTTCCTTGACCAAGGTATATTTCAACCAATGTTTTAAAACTTCGACTTTGACTTCGACTCCGACTCGGCTGAGGGTCGACTCTGACTCCGACTCCGACTCGCTATCGACTCGGTCTGCTCGATTTCAATGACTCGATCGTTGTAAAAGTTACATTAAATATTTATTTTTTTATAAAAAACATAGTTTAAAGATTTTCATTCATGTTTCCAAACACATAGCATTAGAATATAGATAGAAAACAACATATGATCAAAGTAGCTTCATGAATATCTCCATTATATCAAAATGGCACCCAGTGCACTGTCCAATACATACATGATGATGATATAGAGATCAAAACAAAAACACATAACCAAGGAGGCTAGAAATGGCGTTATCCTCCAAAATAGATTGTAAGTCATCAAGGAACTAATACAAGGGTCCAAGAGTGTTCCTCACTCCAAGAAAGTCCCAAAGTGCATGTGTACATCTTCAAAAGGTGCATCCTCCACTATGATGTCATCTAAGAGAGACCCTATGTCACTCTTTTCAAGCATGTGAGTGACATGGCACCCCTAAGGGTAAGCATTGGCATCAAAGAGGGATGCGCTAACCCTCCTAAGTCATCTCAATGATAACCATCCTCATTTGTGCTTTGGAAGAAGGCACCATTCACCAAAATAGGGTCAAGGCCAGCCAGGGGGCATCTTCAGTCCATTTGGGCATATCATCAAATAGTCCAACATCCAAGCTTTTAAGTTTAGTGTTTTAGCATTTGGAGGCTCATCAAGGGGTGTATCATCACGTGGAATCAACTCAAGGCTCGATGCTCATCTTTGGAGGGCCAAGGTTGGGGCCACAAAGTTAGGTTTGCTTTAAGAAAGGGGCAAAGAACCTATTGGAAGGTTTTGAAGAAGAATGAAGCTATCCCTTAAGGAATCTCTACTACATTTGTGATACCACCTAAACAAACCTTTCAAGATCAAGCGAGATAAACTTATTTATGGACAAAGAACCATTAAAGTATCATCGTGAAAACCTTGGAGTCCCCCAATTAAAAAAAAATCGCTGTTTTTAATTCACGGGCTGTTGTCATCCAACCCGGCTGAGTAGGCTAGGACTCTGCCGAGCCGGCTGAGTTGTTAGAAACTCGGCCGGCTCGATAATAACTCGGTCGACCGAACCGGTTCATTCGCTGAGTCGATCCGGTGAGGCCTTGACTCGGACCAACTCGGTCGAATCGGTTCCGAGCCGGCTGAATCTTAAAACAATGATTTCAACAGGCTTTTGCCATACTTCTAGCTCCAAATAGTAGTGCATCAACCCATGATTCTTCATATCGAATTCAAAGGCCAACTCCCTCTTACACTGAATAATGAGATGCTCTACACATGTCAGAAATAAGTCATCAACATACAATAACAAAATCATAGGTTCATTCTTCTCAACATCACTTTTAGAGAAACCAAGTTTCATCAGGTAGCCATCAATTCCAGAATACCAGGCTCTAGGTGCTTGCGTAAGTCCATACTAGGATTTCTTCAATTTGCAAACGTGACTCTTTCCCATGAACCTCAAAACCTTGAGGTTGTTCTATGTACACTTCTTCCTCAATCACACCATTGAGGAAAGCAGTCTTTACATCCAATTGATGTAAATTCCAACCCATAGAAGAAACAATAGAAATAATAGATCTAATAGTAGTGTACCTGGCAATTGGAGTGAAGGTCTCATCGTAATCCTCTCCCTCTTTCTGGGAGAATCCTCTGGGCACAAATATTGCCTTGTACTAGTCAATATTGCCATCCACTGCATGCTTAATCTTCTATACTAATTTGGAGGTCACCATTGACTTCCATCCAGGTCTAGGCACAATTTCCCATACATCGTTCTTCATAATAGATTGGTATTCTTCCAACATTGCATCCTTCCAAACTTGTTGGCTAGCTACTTCTTCATAATTGGAAGGCTCAGAATCAATGAGATTAGTCATTAATGTTGAATTTGCAGAATTTCCATAGCCATGTAGGGCTTGGAAAGGAGTTATTTTGGTTGAAGTATGATAGGTGGTATTGTACCACCATTCTGCTAGGTGTTAGCCACTGAGACCATTTGTTTTGTTTGTCGGTGACGAAACAAAGAAGATATGTTTCCAAACATTTATTTCCAACTTCAGTTTGACCATCTGTATGGGGATGATAAGCTGAACTCATGTTGAGAGATATTTCCGCTTGGTGGCATCAATCTTTCCAAAAATTGCCTCTAAATTTTGTGTCTCTACAATTCACAATAACCTTCAGAAAACCATGTATTTTTTAAATGTTTTTACAAAAAACCTCTGCAACTTGCTTGGTTGCGTCATTTTTCTTGATTGCCATGAAGTGGGCATATTTGGTGACTCTGTCTACTATTATGAATATCTTGTCCTTTCCATCAGACGTAGGTAGTCTTTCAATGAAATCCATCGAAATTTCTTCCCATTTTTGATTTGGAGTATGTAACGGATGTAGTAACCCAGGAGTTGGAATATTTTCACTTTTATTTCTCCGGCAAATATCACATTTAGCGACCTACTTTTGGATTTCCTTACTTATACCTTTCCAGTGGAACAATTTCCGAATGTTGTAGTAGGTTTTGAAGAATCCAACATGTCCAACTACAGGAGAACTGTGAGATTCTTTTAGAATTATCATTCTAAATTTGGAAGATGGAGTTCCATAAATTCTACCTTGGTACCACAATATGTCATTTTCCATACAAAGTTGGCATATTGATTGATATTTTCAATCATACAACCATAGTCCAAATCCTTGGCATACTCAACTCGTATTTCGTCTAACCAATCAAGAACAACTACCATGGTGGCACATGTTGTGTTGTCATCATCTTTCCATGAGAGTTCATCGACGATGACATTTTTCTTTACCTTTTTGTGTAGTATTTCCATGTCGAATGCAAAAAGCTTCTTCATCCATTTTTGTTGTTTTGTTGATAATGATTTTTGTTGAAGTAGGAATTGAAGACTATTGTGGTCTATTTGAATTGAGAACTACATCCGAGCAGGTACCGTCACTGTTTCGTTAAGGCATGTATGATGGCAAGAATCTCCTTTTGGTAAGTCGATTTCAAGCTTTCCCGTTTGTTAAGCTTGCTGCTTTCGAAGGCTATAGGATGGTTGTCTTGCATTAATACTGCTCTAATTCCAAACCCTGAAGCATCACATTCGACTGCGAATGGTTTGGAGAAATCTGGAGTTGCTAGTACCGGTGTGGTTGACATTACCTTTTTTAGATTCTTGAAGCATTCGTCTACTTGGTTATTCCATTGGAAAGCATTCTTTTTTAACAAGTTTGTCAGTGGCGTAGTCAAATGTGCGTAATTCTTTATGAATCTTCTATAATATCCAGTTAACCCTAGAAATCCTCTCAGTTTTGATATGTTCTTGGGTTTTGGCCATTCTTTAATTGCCTTGATCTTGCTGGGGTCGACTTTGATTCCTTTCTTGGATATGATGTGACCTAGATATTCGACTTCCTTCTGTCCAAAGGTACACTTCGATAATTTTGCATAAAACTGATTCCTTTCTAATACGCAAAGTACTTCTTTTAAACGTTTGAGATGTTCCTCCCAAGTTTTACTGTAGATAAGGATATCGTCAAAGATAACCAATACGAACTTTGATAAGTATAGATGAAAGAGGTTATTCATGGTTGCTTGGAAAGTTGCTGGTGCATTTGTTAGCCCAAATGGCATTACTTTAAACTCATAATGTCCTTCATGAGTTCTAAACGCAGTCCTTTCGATGTCTCCTAGTCATACTCGTATTTGATAATAACTTGAGAGAGGCCAGTGCAGAGGCAGAGGAGGGCAGAAAAGAGCTCACGCAGAGACCAGGAGGGTTGACGCAGTTGGCTAGGGGAGCATTTCAGCCAGTGTCGGGATTGCGCAGAGTCTAGAGGCTCAGTCCTTCGGTTGCTGGGGTTTAAGAAGCTGTGGGCAATATGTGAGGAGTGAAGTTGGTGGGGTGCTGTGGGCAGAACAGTACCTAACAGGGCCAAACCAAGGCAGAGGGAGTCGCTACCGAGGCAGATTTCTAGCCAAGGAATCCGGATCAATGTTGTAGGTGCAGAAAAGATCTGAGAGGTGCGACTCGATGGTTGGCAACCAGATTCCAAGAGGGAAATCGAGACCAGAGGGAGTCTAGCATGGAACTTCTAGAGGGAAGGAGAGACTTGGAGGAGTTGAATGAAGAAGAGCAGAGAGATGGCCATGAATGGACTAAGGGATCAGGACAGCCTGGACGGGGCATCCAAATTTGTGGTTTGGAAGGCCAGGACCTTGTCCATTCTAGATAGACATTGCATCAAGGCCTTTGCCTTGAGAACAGTGGCTATCCCAGTTGACCCGACTGATAATGATAAGTACGAAGAGGCAATGGCCAAAGCGAAATGCATGATCCTTGATGGGGTCAATGATCATGTGGTCCAACATATTGCCGAGAAGGAGACGACAAAGGAAATGTGGGACACCTTGAAGGCATTGTACCAACATACTTCTGAGCAAAGGAAGATGTTACTTGAGAACTGACTGCGGTCATACCAAATGCAGAAGGGGGAGTAGATAGATCACTTCCTTGGTCGGTTGAAGGAGATCTGGGACCAATCGAATTCCATAGGGGCCACGCCGGATCAAGAGTTGATGGTGAGGACCGCACTAAACGCAGTCTCCGAGGAGTGGGAGATGTTTGTCCAGAGCATATTGGGTAGGGCGAATCTTCCAGATTGGGAAGAATTGTGGGTGGCTCTTTGCCAAGAAGAGATCAGACGGTTGAGCAAGATGAGAAGTAGCAGCAAAGGGGTCCAGATCAAGAAGGAAGAGGAAGAGGATGCAGCTCTGGCATCCACGGGGAAGTAGGAGAAGAGGAAGAATAAAGACCTTTCCAAGGTCAAGTGCTGCAATTGTGGGGAATTGGTTCATTATGTGAACCAGTGTCTGAGGAAGAAGACTAAGGGAGAGGCGTCTGACTCCAAGGCAACGCCAACGCAGGCGGAAAAGGAGATAGAGGAGGATGATGATTGTGCCATGAGTGCTCATGTACCTTTATAGAAGAGGTGGGGAGACATCGAGCTGTAGTCAGGAAGACTACAGGCGATGAGGGGCAGGATCCTTGAGGTACCCAAAC
>APFE030197632.1:69918-84675 GCA_000404065.3 Pinus taeda | reverse complement strand
TATATATATAGCAGACGCTTCCGCGGACGCTTCGCCTCCTAGATTTTTGGAAAATGACGCTTCCGCGCTCCCGCTTCGCTCCCGCTTCGTGCAACATTGTGTTGTAGCAACGTAAAGGCAGTAGAGGGAGCATGTGTTAGCGGCAGAGAGAGCTTCAACATTGGGAGTGTTTCTAGCCTGACATGGATGTCAGTAGTTGGGTGGATTAGTTACTTACTTCTTAGTAATTGAGTTGCAGTGCAGTAGTAGTAGTAGTTAGCAGTAGCACAATGCAGCATGATGAGAGGGGGTTGCAGTGCAGATGCAGTGTTGGGAGAAAGGACCAGCAACAACATGGATGCAGAGGGAGCTGCCGTACGGATGCAGCAGTGGCAGGGCTGTGGGCAACAGTACAAGATGCAACAGTGCAGAGGATGTTGGACGGGGAGGCTTAGCATCAACACAGGTACCGATGTCGTATAATAAGAGTGATGCATAGTGTGGAGTATTATTAGAGCACAATCCTCGCTAAGAGGGAGTGTTGATTTGGGGTAGCATCGGATGTGCTCTAGCCATGAAAATTGGTGGAGAGGCTAAAGCACGTGAGATCTCCAAGACCTAGAAATGGTTTGGGTAGATTTTACCCGGTTTAGGAGATATTAAAATAATTAATATTTTTAATGGAGTTCCTAAGTCTAAACTTAGGAAAAATAAAATATTAATGGGTATTAATATAAAACTGGGTTAGAAGGTTCCAAAAAGACAAGGATCAAGCCAAATCTAATCTTAGTCATTGATTAGAGATCTAATCTCGGTCGTTGAAGGACCAACAAGAAAAGTATAAGAAGAGGCTTGAGGGTCAGTTGGAGAACACACCAGAGTGATCGATCATTCGATTTACTAGAGCGGGGTTTGCTAAGTAAAGTCGAATCAGTGATTAGTTTGCAGCGAGGGGCAGTGAGTGCTAGACAAAGAGGTAGAGATAGTGCCGAGAGACCAGTGTAGAGGCAAATGTAGAAGCTAGAGCAGGCCACGCAGAGGCCAGCAGAGACAACGCAGAGCCAAAAGGGCTTGCGTCATCCACGCAGAGGGCCATAGAGGTTGCACAGTGCCTTAGAGGACTGATGCAGAGGGGTTTGAGGCTGACGCAGTGCTTTAGTTGTGTTGGAGAGGGTTTCATGAGGCAGATTTTATGAATCTCTGCTTCTGAATAGGGAGGTATTACTGCTAGTTATTTTTCTCTGTCGGGTGAGCCAGTTTGGCACCCAATTGTACTCAAGGATATACTGGATAATAAATAAACCCTCAGAATTGTTGCAGTAGTTTTCCCAAGTTGGGTTTTTCCGGGGACGAGTTGTTAAAAAAGAATGGTGTTACTTGTGTGTTTGCTATTTTTTTTAGCGGTTGATCTGTAGATGGTTGAGACTATATTGTGTTTATTTCGATGTTTATATGTTTAAATAACTTGTTGGTAATTAACAAGAAAGAGAAATAAACTAGAAGAATACAGATACAATTTCTAATGGTTGACTTAGAAATTTCAACATTTATGAATGTAATATTTTTATTTAATTAATATATAATTATGAATATTTATTCATAACACACGTGGCGCTGCATGACCTTCTGCTTCTTGCAAGGTATATCTAAGCCAAGCTGGCTTGTTCTTGATTTCAAGAACAACAACTAGATCCATCGGTTCACTAGGAACTTCTGGCTCTTCCTGATGATCTACGAGATGTTCTGAAGGATTAGATGGATCCGAACCCTCTTTCTTGGCAGCTTCATGTTCCTCATCATCATTAGAGTCCATGGGAACTTCTTTAGACTACCAACAGGGAATGTTCTCATCAAAGGTAACATCTCTGCTAATATAGACTGCTGTCATGGATGCCTCACTTCATAAGAACATGGGCATGTCTTGATCATGCATCGTTGCCTTAACAGATTCTTCAATGGGTCTATTCTTTCTTTCAACAACTCCATTTTGTTGTTGATTGTAAGGGACTATCAACTCCCTATTACTCCCAACTTCTTTACTAAAGGCAACGAGTTTCTGGGAAGTGTATTCCCCTCCATTATTTGATCTCAAAATCTTGATTTTCTTTCCTATCAAGTTTTCCACTTCAACCTTGAATTCTTAAAACTTGTTGAAGACTTCATCCTTGGTTTTCATGAAGGAAATCCATGTCTTTTGAGAGAATTCATCGATAAAAGTTACATAGTACAGAGAGCCTCCAAGAGATTTTACTGGCATTGGAATACATACATTAGAATGAACTAGAATCACGATTTCATTGGATCTACTACCACTGCTTGGAAAAGGCTTCTTGACAATTCTTTCTAAGTGCACGATCTTTACATACTCTTTCATTCTCCATCTGTAATTTTGGTACACCTGAAACCATTTGATTTAAAGCTGGCAAATCTCTATAATGAAGGTGAGCATATCTTCTATGCCATAGTTCACATAGATTGATGTCATTATGCACTAATGCTTGAGTGGGTTGTTTCAAGAGTTGATACAACCTTCCTTCAGAAACTCCGATTACTCTAGCATAATCTATACTTGAGCCTTTTGGCTACACTAGGACTTTGCGATTAATAAATGTTACTTTATCTCCTTTGTCTTCCAAAAATGAAATAGAAACCAAATTCTTTTTCAAACCTGATACATATAGTATGTTGCTAAGATGAACGTTTCCATTTGATTCTAGCTCAATGGATGTTTTCCCAACACCTTTGATTGCATAACTATTGTTATCTACAAGCTCTACCTTTTAGGTTAATATCCTTTCCATTAGACTAGTAAGATTGCCACGATTTCATGTCATGTGTCTTGAGACATCACTAGCCACAAATCATTGCTATCTGCACTAACTAGATTTGTCTTTAGCTGATAGCCCCTGACAACCACTAGTGTAGCTGATATTGTGCCAGTTGATCTCCACTCCCCGAGCCAGTTAGAAGTCCCCTCTCATCTGTCGAGATCGTATGTTTGAAAGTGGGCCATCCAATCCTAAGGGTATGTCTTTCATTGTGCAATTAGGTGCTTATGCTTGTTTTTCTTGGGCACACTTGGGTATGGATTACTAGGTGACTTGGTAGAAGGAAGGGTTTCGGCTGTAGTCTTATTCCCTCACATTAAATGGGGGTTTAATCCTCAACTCTACTCTCGTGGGATCTCCCCTACTGGCTTATAGCTTTAGGATGGACACTACTTGGGAAACCCCGATTTTGGTAGTGCAATCCCATTTTACCGTTCCACATTTCTCGCTTCCCTATGCACATTATGTTGTGAATAAAATATTCATAACAATATTATTTATATAAATGATATTTAAAATAATTAATTAAATAAACAAGTACATAATTATAAAACATTATTGTGAAGAGGTAAAATAGTTAGGAGACATGACTATTCATTCCTCATGGCCAGTGACTGCCTATATAGGCAAACTGCCATGAGGGTATTGTATTCACTAAGATGTTTATGAATAAAAAATTAAATACTTACACAAAATATACACATTATGGTATCACCAGTTAATAAACACCAACGAGCAAGAAGTTTCTACTCCACATTAGATGCCCTTTTCATCATTTTCCTTCTTTGGGTCCACATGACAATTGGGTCCACAAGGCTTTGGTACTCCCCTCCCTTGTGCACATGTCTGGGTCGTGTCTGGAACGACGCCCCAGAGGTTGATGCACCTAAAAGAAAAATAAAGATAAAAGCATATCATGGCCATATACAAAAGGAAATAATACCACAAAATGCAAAAGATGGCCGGGACAATAAAAATTAGCACGTGGGCAAAACCCGAACATGAGCTCTGTTAGTTTTTGTAGTATCGAATGTGTTCTAGCCATGAAAATTTGTGGAGGCTAGAATGCATGAGATCTCAAAACCTAGAAATCGTTTCTGGAAATTCCACCTAGAGATGACTTAATTAGATTATTAACCTATTTTTTAATGTTTCCTAAGTCTAAACTAGGAAAATTTGTTAATTAATCAGAATCAATTTAAGTGAAGGTGAGCATAGTCTAGAAACTCACACGGATCGACTTCGAGATGATCCTAGCCCTTGATTAAGTTTTAATCTTGGCCGTTGGTGCTCCAACAGATGATTATAAGAAGTCGATGGGCACTTGGAGAACACACCAGAGACATTTCAGAATTTTGATTTCCTTGGCAGATTGATTTCCTGAGAGCAACAACAGTTGCCAGAGAGCCAAAGGTCGATGCAGAGACAGTGAGGGATAGGGGCAGTGATTTAGAGGAATATTTCTAGATCCGGAGAGTCAGTAGCAAGAGGCCGAGTTATTCCTAGTGCAGGAAGCTCAAGTGCTGACAATGTGAGTTTAGGCAGAAGCCCAAGTACGGGCAACAATGTGAGTGCAAGAAGAAGTTCGAGTATGGGCAACCGCGCGAGTACAGGCAGAAGCCGAGTACGGGCAGCTACGCGAGTATATGTTGAAGCTCGAGTATAGGAAGCCACGCGAGTACAGGTAGAAGCCCGAGCACAGGAAGTCGTGCGAGTATAGGAAGAAACCCGAGTACGGACAACATTGCAAGTACATGCAAAAGCGTGAGTACAAGCGACCGTGCGAGTGCAGACAACGCGAGTTGTCAAGGGTTGCTTGCGAAGGAAGAGAAATTCGCTTAGATAATTTCGACCAAATTTTCTTACTGCGGATTTCTAATTTCAAGAATCTCGAGTGTACTCATAATTTCACCACTGCCTAATAATAAAAAGTTAAAACCCTCAGCTGCTGCACTGGTTTTCCCAAGTTGGGTTTTTCTGGGGACATTTGTCCAAAAATAAGTGTGTAAAATTTATGTGTGTGTGTGCTAGATTTTTTCAGATTCCAACACTAGTTTTCTTTCGTAGTATTTATTTGTGAAAATCACAGTTTGAATTATTTGGTATTTTCCGTAGCAAACTACAAATAAATTAACAATTAGGAAAATAATTTCTAGTTGTTATGATAGATGAAATCTTCACAAGCTCTACCCCTTATCATTGTGGCCATCACCCTGCTTCATAGGGCCCATATGACTGCCCCCCGCATTATTAAGGAACCCATGCATGTCTGAACCCCTAGTGGGCGATGAATATCCTCTCCTTAAGGGGGTAATCATTGTTAAACACAACATGCTCTGCCTTGAGAAATAAGATAAAAGGAAATACAATAAAATGCAAAAGGCAAATGAAGAAAGGTCGAAAAACTCCTACATTTATACACCCAAATATGTGGACATCCCTCATCATTACCACCCTTGACCCCGTGGCATTTGGCCTTGAGACCCTCACATCCTAATCCACTTCATCATTATTCACATGACACCTACCACTTGAAGGATGTACCTTGGACATGTCTTTCCCTTTAGGGGTTGGGAACACTTAATAAGGTTGTTTATTATCCACTCCTACCTAGGGAGGTAACACCATTACATGCTCGAAGCCCCTAATTTGGATGAGAATCCCATTATGAAGTCTCATTTGTGCCCTTGACTAACAAGTTTGATTCCCTTACTAATGAATTATTGTACCTGAGGGTGAGGAGACACATTGGATCTTATACAAGATAGGCAGGTGGTTTGATCATGGGTTGGGCGACTTAATTGACACTTGTAGGGGAGGCGTTGAGAGCCATGGGTTTCCATCATGTGACAGAGCATTATCTAATGCCATGGACACCCTTAGCAACTTCAACAACTTGTTCATTGCCCCACATTATATGCGAGATGACACACTTGGACCAGCAGTGCCCCCAGCCAGCGTAGCAATATATACAGGGTTTGAAACCTAATTCGAGGCCTAGAGGAGGTTTGTCTCATCCTTTAGACATGGGAGGGCAAGCACCATCTCCTGTGCCCTCATTTGGAGTAGTTTACATGCTTATTTTTCATCAAGAGACCCATGAGACCATTACTTGTGCCCCAAAGCTACCTTGGAGCATCACATGATGTTTTTCTTGGAAATCAAGGCCCCCCGTCTATCATTCATGGAGTCCTCACTCTCATTATGGCACCTTGAGGACTCAACAAGGCCCTCCAATGACCCTTCTACACCATGATTTCATTATGTCGCCAAGGACTTGTTATTTCACATTATTTAATAATTGTAGGGGCTATTAAGCTACTTCAAATTAGTAAGAGGATCATATAAATAAACATGACTCTCATTTGTGAGAGCATCGTCATCACTTGGATTCTTCTCTTGTAAAAGAACTCACACTTTTTCTTTGGATACTGTTGGAGATTCTTAGATGCATTTTGACATTTGGAGCTGAAATTTTTGCTCTTCTTTGGAGCTATCTCATGATTTGTGGATGGATATATCAATGTTGCGAAAATCACGATCAGGATTAAATGGACGAGGGTTTGAAATCGGAAAAAATCATAAAAATCGGGATAAAGTCGGTAAAAATCGACAAAATTAAAAAAATAAAATAAAAATTTAAAAAAATTAAGAAATCAAGATGTTTTCCCAAAAAATCGGGATTAAATTCGATTTTTTCAAAATGAAAAAATCATTGAATTAATCGGCCGATTTAATCATTTCAACGAAAAAATTGCGATTAAATCGTGATTTTCGCAACATTGGGATATATGATATTGTCATCATGTAAGTGCTTCTTGTTGGATATTCTCTTGGAATTATGTCTAATGTATGGACTGTTGCAACTAGGCTAATGATATTGTGTCCTAATTGTTGAAATTCATTTTTGGAAAGCTTCTTGGCTGGCAATTGCATATGGTACTCATTGTATGGCGAATGATGAATGTTCCTAGTGGGTGAAATTTTGTCTTTCTTCCATAAAACTCGATAAATCTTGAGGGTAAATGTTAAAGGTTGGTTGCTAGGGCATCAATCTTTAGCCTCCTTAAGGACAGTTTGGCTAATTTTAAATCATCTAAGACTCCATAGCCCAAAGAACTAGGCACTAGTCCAAGAAATTTGGTGATCAACTCTTCTCTTCTGCATATTTTCTCCTCCTAAAATTCGGTCCCCTAAAGGTAGGGCGGAAATCTAGGGCTTGCAGTGAAATTTTAGGAAGGTGTTTTTTCGGGAACCCGAGGGTCCACACATCAAGCTTAGGGTCTAGGCTACCTATGCTCCAAGTTTGGTGGGCATCCTCTCAAGTTTCATCCATAAAAATTCTTGCCCTAGGTGCCACTCCAACACGGAAAACCTAGGTCCTTCTCTCTCACCTCAGGGACTTCTTTGAGGGTTGTATGAGCCTAGCATTCATTGGAATAAATCATAAAGCCCTTTCTCCTCCCTTGCCTTTACCTAGCAAGTTCCTTGGAAGTATTTCTTCCCACGATTATTCATAAAACCCTAGGCCTAGCGCAAGCATAACACAAGCTAATTCACCAAACATTTTTCACTATAGCATTTCCTCATTCAACCAAATTCCATGCTAATTATTTTTCAAAAGTTTGGAACCAACAATAATAGAATTCATATATGCGATTGACATACTTGTTCATACACGACACTTCATATTTGCTTGCTTCATACAAAAGGCCAAAATAACAGGGTGGGGTACACTTGTTTTGATTCCATGTTGAAGATATCGCGTGATAACCGAAGATAAAATAAGCAGATCACAAAATATGGTTGGTTTAAATGTTTGGTCGGTATGCGTGTACCTAGATAATTGCGAATACAATATATACTTGTGATTACAAGTATGGCGAGAACTATATTCGTAGGTGATAGGGCCGGAATGTCCTTGAAATGATGTGCCGCCTTAGACTCGCTGAATCTCTGGTTCAGCCTGCAAGCTGAAGGCCAATGATATGTTCAACTTGGGGAAAGACTTCACGTAGTTATCCCAAATACCTTTGATAGGAACAAAGTCCCTATCTGCAACAACTTATCTTATATACTGTACATGGGAATGCCCATCAAATATGATGACAATTCTAAACATCTATTTCAAGCCCTTGAGTGGGTTGACGTAATGAGTAATGAGTGCCGGTCATGGCTGTGCTCTCATCCATCATTGGCTGTGCTGTGCACAGACATCCTAGTCTCCTGCTTCTCTGGTCTGAGCTACCTATACCAACTTGCATACTCATGAGACTGCTAGCCACAAAGTTTTCACCTCCCTTAGAAACCCTATGTCAAGAGATCAAGAATTTTATACTCTTTAAATTTAGTCTTATTGAATTTAACCTGTACAACTATTTCAGCATTAAGCATATTTGTCTTCTCTCTGACACTACTGAGTTCAAAGTTCAAACTAGTACTTTTTCTTGGCGACTTCTTAAGCATCTTCATGCTTTTTTCATTGTATCCATAGCACTGTTATAAGTGTTTCTTCTCTTGTCAGGGAAGCACACTGTTTTCTTACATTTGCAATATGTGATTATGTCATTGATATGCCCCTGGAGAAGGTGCTTTTGTGTGGAACATATTGAGAGAAATTAAATGTTGGTATAGTAATAGAAGTGATTATGTTCTGGATCTGACTATAATCATTGCCAGTGCTCCCTGCAGATATTCTTTATGCTATCTCAACATTGTATATGGAATATTTAAATTATGGCTGTACCTGTGAATGTATTAGATTATTCTTTGAGTATTTATTTATTTTTTAATTAATTTTTTTTATATTAAATAATGCTTGATCCATGCAACATTTGTTATTCTTCTTTTGGGTAAAAAAACTTCGAATTATTTTGCCCTGACCAAGTTTGGATTGCATTTGTATCAGGAAAGTCTTCTTCGGGTTACTGTTTGGTGTATTGGGGAGTATGGCGAAATGCTGGTAAACCATGCCGGTGAACTTGAGGGGGAGGAACCTTTGACTGTAAGTAGATCTATGTGCTTCTGTGTGTGTTTCACTTTATTTGATCTTGCATTTATGGTAGGCTGTGCAAGGTGTTAGGGAGGACATTGCACCTGAGGGTTCACTGTAAAAGAAAAACTTGAGATAGACTTGCTGAATATGTTTTATCATGGATGCACATAATAGCTTACTTGCATGAGATGTGCATGTCAAAATCTACTGATGAAACGGGGATTAATCTGCCCATCTCTCAATGAAACAATTAAACTTGCAGTTCTTGCTAATTTTGTTTGAACAATGATGTTATCCTCAAATTTAGATTGTTCAAACTGCTTGTTAAGTGTCCTCTAAATTCACAGTAACTTCATGTTGGAGCTTAGATTTCAAATTGTTGTATTTGCTTGTAAGCGGCACCAGCTGAATTGGGACACCATATTTCTATATGGACCCACCAGTGAACCTCTTTTAGATGCCATTTCACATTTCCTACCTCTTCAATGAGGTACTTTGCATGGTTTCTCCCCACTTCATGGAGACATCACATCATCCACCTGATCTTCAAAGAGCAGACCAGCTCTGATCCAAACAATTCGAGGACCATTATGATTGGATAAACCTTTGCCAAACTTTATGCGGCATGCCACTGTTTTGAACTTGTGATTTTCAGAGTATTTGGAGAGGACCAAACTCAGGGCGCCATTGAGCAATGGGGTGTACCAGACTATGGACCACATTTTTACTGTCTGGCCTATTATTGAGGAAGATAGTCAGTGATCTTCCAGAGATTTCTGCTATTTTGTAACTTTTGAAAGGCTTTTGACTCTGTTTGTAGGGCTCTTGTTTTGCAGATATTATGGGACGTTGATATTTCAAGGTCATGATCGAGGTTGACATGAGGCTTTATTAGACATTGGTTGGGTGCCTTTGTAAATAATAGGGCCTTTTTTATTTTATTAGGAGCATCATTGGGATCAAACTAGGTTACCTGTATTCTGTTACACTATTTGGGATTGACATTGATGAGTTGGAAAGTTACCTTAGAGGGAACACTCATGTAGATGATGACTGCATCTTAAACCTTGTGCTGATTGCCATACTATTGTTTGCAAATGATATGTTCCAATTAGCCTTCTCACTAGGAGCCCACAGAGACTATTGGATGGTCCCCTCAGTTTTTGTGATCTTAGGGAGATCATGCTAGTCCTTAGCAAGACTAAAGTCATGATTTTTATTATTTTGAAGAAATATTTGAACGATTTGTAGGGATTAACCCCATACAGAAATTACTTGCATACGAATTCTAAAACGCAGAAAATAAACAATACGAGAGCATAACACATAAAATACATATACACAGAGATTTTCCCCTAGATTCCAAAACTGGGACTACCAGCTTGATTTTTCATTATGTTCCTTTCAATGTTACAATACATATCTATACATGTCGAAGCATCCAATACCATGGACCGAAAACCATTACGTTTAAAACCATGGACCGAAAACCATCGCGTCCAAAACCATGTGCGAAAAACATGCACAAAACCATAGGTAGGTCTGCCCAACCTAATATACGGTCAAAAAAACAAAATTTTCCGCGGCGCTGCCCTGGACCCCATAGAGGGGGGTTACCTGCACCCCTCAAACCCCCTGTGATTTCCCCCACTACGCAATCAGCGCAACGAAGGGGGGGCTTTGCCCCCCCTCTAATCCCCCGGTTAACTATGTGGGTTAGTCGTGGAAAGAATATAACACAACCCAACATGATTTTCGTTGCTCTTTTCATTGTGGGGAGGTGGGGATCAACATTCATTACAAAGTTACATGTATTTAGTGTTTTAGTTCATGGGCCCTAGTTTCACCATGAAGCTTGCTTTCCAATCTTGAGTTAGCAAGTGGCATGCTTTCCTTATTGGACTAAAATGCCAATGCTTCCGCCCACATTTTGAAGACATCTAAGCAATGATGTTACTTTTTTGTACCATCATTAAAATGAATATTCTTTATGGTTAAGAGCTTGCCCCCCTAGTTTAACTTCAATATATTGGTCACAATTTGAGAGAGGTTAGTTTATCAGGCTCTAGTGTGATTTTTTGCAAATGAACAATACTGCAAGCCATCATCGAGGTTGAGTCTAGGGCTCATCTATTATGCTTGGAGAACATTTCCATACTTGCCTTATTTTTGTACAGGTCTGCAAGATGGGGTATTTTGCTTTGAGGTGAGATGGATACCTTTATCTTGTTCTTTGATCCTCTAAAGGTGTTGTCTCTTGTTAACCCCTAAATTTTCCCCTTACAGACTTAGAGGGTCAATGACCAATGCATTTCATTAGGCTAGAGGTTCAAAGATAGATGCAAATAGAGGCTGGGGTTTCTTGTGGAAACTAGTCACAGGATTGATTTAGTGATGATACAAACACATTTTTGCATAGATTGGAGAGTGTTTTTGTTTTTAACAGGTCCCCTACTTTGTAGGAGGCAGAGTTCCAGGGATGGTACAACAACATTGGTCACACATTCAGAGTCCCTATGAATTTAGGATTCCAGTGAGGTTCCTCTAGGTGATATGCATGGCACCTACTATTTTTGTCAAGTTTCAGAGATAATGGTATATATGGAATCTTTGCGAGATACTAAGTCTGATGAGCTACTTACAAGTGATATGCTAGCACTTCCTGTTGAAATATTCACTAATACTGAGATTACACTTCTTTAATATGTCTTAAAGATTACATCAATAGGAATCTCCAACTTCCAAGATTCTGCAACAACAATTGGAAGGAGGCTCCAACCCCCTTCATTTATTAGCTCCAACGGAGAGGATGCTCCAATGCCCTGCTTTTACCAGCTCCAACTAGAAGTATGCTCCAACATCCTAGTTTTATCAATGCCAATGCCAACTGAAAGGGTGCTCAATACCCTGGTTTTATCGGCTCCAATTGAAAGGATGCTCCAACACCATGTAGCATCAATTTTCTGCACTAGAACCACCTTGCCACCCTTAAGATAAGATACACAAATAAGATAGATCACACTGGTCACCCTGCTTAGTCGCTGCACCTGATCACTGCACTTCATAACCACTGCTCTAATCCTAAGTTGCACTGAAACGGATACAGATACGGGGTTTGAAACAGATACGACAAATTTTCAAAAAATCAGGATACAATACGGCAAGGAAACGACACACAGAATAATATATTATATATATATATATATATATATAATATATATATATATATATTACCATTCATCTTTTAGAATCTAGAATCTATATCTAAAAATACATAATCATCATCATGAATTCAACATAAACAAATCACATCATCAATTCAGCGTAAACATTGTCATCATCATTAGTGATTGTTATAACATTCAAAATATTATCATCATCGTTAGTAATGTAATCAGAAATGCTATAGCCTTTGTGCTTTCATGTCCAACTCCTTCAAAGAACATGTCATGCATGGCAGATGATATCTATCTTCCTTGCATGGCAATTAAAAGGCCCATGGGATCATTGGGATATTCCATAAAGCTCTATTTGAACATTTCAATCTTCTCAACATCAGCTTGGTCTCTTGACTATATGTAGGCAAAAGATTGGCTAGAGAAGATTTGTTATATTGGAGGGATTTATAAAATCAAGAGAAAAATCAGTGACAATTAACAAAACCTTAACCAAACTGAAAATTAATCACTCAAATAAATCTCTTTACGCAGACATTTATCAAGCCCTTTTGTTTGCATTTTTTAACATCTATCCTTTTCTTAGTAAGAATCCTTGATAAATATATGCAGTGTCGTTTCTAAAGATTTAGGGGAGATGTTATGAGACTGCGTTTATAGTGAGTTTATTTGCATATCTGATTTCTTTTTTTTTATTATTTATTTATGGCTATACAAATTTTCACGCTTTTTAACATTTTAAGGGTGGATTCCGATTGCGGTTTTCGTGGAAACGGATCCAAAAAAATTTAAATCCCTTGGAAACATATCCAATTCCAAATCTGAAGTTTCTGATTTTTTGAATCGGCACAAAAACGTTTTTACAGCGTTTCGGACAAGAATCGTGTCCGTTTCCATATCGGAAACAGGGATCTGTGTTTTGGGCAAATTCTTCAGGGGTTTCCGGTAACTTAGCTCTAATCATTGTCCTGGTATCACTGCTGCCGATAACCCTGATGTAACTGAACTGGCCCTGCTTTGTCACTATATTATCCGCTGTTATATACATTGTCACAATACTGCTGTCAAGGCCATACATAAGCTCTAAAACTAGCATGCCAATCCAAGACCTTCAACACAAAGCCTAATTCTGGGCACTCATCAATACTCATCAAAGTCCCTGGAATCTGGATGATTCTGCAATAATCTTCAGTCATTTACAATTTCATTAGATCAATAGTTCCAAACCCTAGCAATAGCGACAGAGTGATTTTGACTTTCAAGTAGCAGTTGAACATAGTTTTCAACCTCCTTTGTCAACAAGTAGAGCTCTAACCCTAATCAGTCATCATGAGCTTGGAGGGCAGATTGCAAGGTTGATAATCATATGTATATATCATACATCACTGGTAATACAAGGCCCTGTCAGTAGCATATCCTGAGTCTATCGTTTTCGAGCAACTTGTCAGCTTCATGCCCACATCCCTATACCAAAATTTCTCATGAACATACAATCCTTTCAGCTATACTCAAACTTTTATTAATAAACTTCAGACAACAGTGGAAAATAGTCAGCAACATTTATAAAATATGATACTATCACTGGATCAAATCTCTTACTCCAGAGTTGACCAAACCATCAAGTGAAATTGGTTCTTTCAACACTATGAAGGACGAAGTACCTCTGCATAAAGACAATATGAATCATATTTTGTTATAATATACTGGGCAACACAATATGAACTCAAGATTTTCAAGAGAATTTGATCCAATTGCTTTGGATTTACACCAGGTATCATTTTTATGATAAATAAGATATTCTTGTGCCCAGTCTCAAGAAAAGCGATTCTCATACTTCATTCATAAAACTTCAGCAGATTCGGCTTGTACACATATAAACAAAACAAACACTCCAATCCAAACACAAGCATTTTGCTATACACCCTTTCTTGACATTTTTATTGCATGGCCGAACTCAACATGCTGCATTCATGTTAATTAACCATCGCATTCTCAAACAGATCATGCGCAGCATGCTTAGAAATGCAGCATACGCTTCAACATTTGTGACTTAGCAGCAGTTCTGATTGGGCCAGACTCCAGAGAATGTTGTGATCAGACCAGATCACATTCCGTGATTTACTCTTTTGCCAAATCTTATCCACACGTATCCTCTCCTCAGATTGATGCAAGCGTTACACATAGGCCAGTACATACACTATGCAACACCTTCATAACAGAGAACAAAAGCGATACAAAATCATGCAATCAAGTACCTGCACCTTGCCTGTAGCAGATCGAGTAATTGATCATGAACTGTGCACACATACATCCACGTCCAATGCTGTTCAGCACCAAATCACATCAGAGCCTTTAGACTTATGTCATCACGGGCTTGTCACGTATGCATAAATTTACCAGAGTTAAAGTTTCGACCATACATACTATCCACTGTCCGCTTGGGATCCCACCATTCGTGCCTCGTCAACTATAGTTGAGTCAGTGCTCTGTCAAAAGTGGAGGGCTTTGACCAGATGTCAACTACACTTCAGAGCCTTTAGACTTATGTCATCACGGGCTTGTCACGTATGCATAAATTTACCAGAGTTAAAGTTTCGACCATACATACCGTCCACTGTCCGCTTGGGATCCCACCATTCGTGCCTCGTCAACTATAGTTGAGTCTATTAGGATATTCCGACACATAGGAAATAGTTAAGTATAACTTGGTCTAGTATAGAGTTAGGTAAAGTGTGTTTCTTTACTATGTACATTTGTAACTTACAATCCGACGATCACG
>APFE030197632.1:4565-51715 GCA_000404065.3 Pinus taeda | reverse complement strand
ATATTCCTATATATTCACTGATTTGTACTGCTGATTTAAAAAGACTATATAAAATTACAGTGTGTAGAAAATAATGCTAACACATCCCTGAGTCTTCATGGACAAAGGAAGGGATAGTTCTTAGAGGCCACCTCACTCCCTTAGTCCATGGACAAAGGAAGGGATAGTTCTTAGAGGCCACCTCACTCCTTTAGTCCATTGGAATTTTATAGAGCATTTCAATCCTTTCAGTTATTCCTTTGATGCCCCTAGTGTTTTCTTCCCCACTAAAGGAGAGATCAATAGGGTACTATTTGAGGTACATTCAAAGAAGTTTGTTGAATTGTTCTCCTCTTTATAGATTTTTGGTCCAAAGATGGCCTTTCATCATGAACATTTCTTGCATTGACATGATGATTTCATTTCCATCCTGTCTACATTCAGTGTTACTATTGATGGCCTAGTTATCGATCTTTTTAGCACGGCTGCTAAGGCCTTGGTAGCCTTGCTAGATGAGCACACATAGGGTTGGGATCCACTGTCACTTCAGCCCAAGCACCTGCTATTTAAGCTCAACACCCCATAAACAACCAAGGTAGGAATCCCTAAATATCCCCCGATGTAGAAAATTTGTGTCATGTAGTCACTCCCGGGTTCAATTTGTTTTGCACATCAAGTTTAATGGCCAAACCCCATTGTTCATTGTTGAGATTTAAACTTGAACATAAATTCAATTAAAACACTAGAAGCTACCACTACTTTTTCACATCAGCTGATAAATTTCACAAGCACGAACAAATTATACATTGATATTTGGTCAATCAGACCCTGGAAAAACCCCGAAGGGAAAACCAGTAGAAAGAGGATTTTATTTGCTTTTTGTCAGAGAAATTTACAACATTAATTACACAACAGGGGTACTTATCTCCCTCATAGGAATTTGGGTCAGCTCATTGAAAATTGTGCTAGTGTCTAGAAAATCATGCCACTGTCTAGATCTCTGCCCTTCAAATTCATGTCACTGTCTAGACTTCTCTGCCCTCGAATTTCATGCCACTATTGAGCACTTTAGAGCTCGAATTTCGTGCCACTGTTCAACACATGAGACCTTGAATTTTGTGCCAACAGTTTGACAATTCTCCCCTCAAAATTCGTGCCACTGTTCAATGCTTTTCTCCTTAGTTTTCATGTTGTCAGATCAACAATAAATGAGGTCTGACTCCCTTGAAAAATGTGGTAAGTCTTCTCAATTTTCGAGCTGCTGTCCTCCTGTACATTCTCGGTTTGCATGCTGCTGTACGGTCTCTACTACTCAGAATTCTCCTTCAGCTTCTCCTCTCCTCCTGTCCACTTCTCCAAATCTACACATGAAGAAATGAATTTCTCTATGCGTATTTCCCCCTTTTTAGTCTCGATAAGGATTAGAAGACCTATCCCTAAGTTCAAGGGCTGAAATTAGATCTCAACTTCTTTGGATTAAGGGTGTAGATCTAATCTCACATTGACCCTCCCTCATGTCTCTCCTTTCATTGATGACCCCCTCTAGTCACTTTAATAACTTGTTGTACCATGCACTTTTTGCCTCATAAAGTCACTTTAATATTATAAAAGTAAAATGTACTTTTTGGATCTCATAAAGTGACTAAAAAGTCACATGATTTTAATGATCTCATAAGTTCACACTAAAAGGTGGGTTCACATGTTTTTCTAAGCTTATGCAAAAAGCACTAGAAAACACCTCCTTGTACTTTTTTATCATCACCCGACAACTTCCAGTGCCTTATGTGGAGTCAGTGGGGTCAAGGTGTTCTTGATATGTCTGATGTCCTTCGTAAAATCAATGCTAAAACAATGTAAATTTCTAACAACAAACATTAATAGCCAAAATAACTCAAAGATGTGGTGTATGACTTATGGGTATTGGTCTATTAAAGTTATCATAGCCAAATATGAAGTTATTTATTATTTTTGATGTCTGGTTAAGGAGTTATAGCTGAAAATAGCTTACTGTCTTGTGTGACAGACTGTCAAGTCGGCGTAAAAGTATAGGGATAGCAACCAATTTTATTATTATTAGCTAATCCACTATATCGAAACACATCTAGGGAGTTACCCTAAAGTGTGGGATGATTAGAAGGTGATTATAAAGGTTTTGCGGCCTCTCCTTTATTTAATTTTGACTGAAAATGGAATTTCCAGCAATTTTCAGCTAGATGGAAATTGATTTTCAGATTTCTGGGTTATGTTTATTACCTAGAAATTTTCTAGAAATTAATTTAACGATTTTAACAGTTGAAAAATGAAAGAAACTTAACTCTTATGTAAAAAATGTGACTATAAATTAATATAAATCTGAAAATGTCAAGTTCTAGTACAAGGTACTCACTTGTAGTAAAACTTATTTCTAGTGGCTGGATAATAAATGTCAAACAAGGAAAACCCCTCCTAACATGCATATCTACAACCAAATGGCTAGATGCAAGTGCAAAATGGGAGAGAGAGGAACTTGTATCAAAATGGGGGTTAGATCTGACAATATTTTTTCTTTTTCCCCAATAAGTAATTTGTTGAAAATTGATATGTAAATTAAAAAAACAATTAAGGCCTGCTCCAATTGCAGAAAGTAACAAATTATTTTGAGAATTTTGGATTTTTTTGGTTGTTGAAATTATATCTATGCCTTGGAGTCTCAGCTTTTAATGGAGTGTGAAGTAGATGCCCCTGTAAGTCGCTATGCTCGATTCTTGTAAAGGGAGTGGGCTTCGTCCTTTCGGAAATTGTACCCATTATTACTTAATTCACCTTGCAAAGTTTCAACACTCCTTAGGAGCAACCTCCTCTTGTAGGGTCTCCGATCTCCATCCTCTGTGTGTGGCAAAATACAAAATCCTTAAAAGTAGTAAAGCTCCCTTTAGAAGTAGTTTAAAACCCTTAAATTGATTCACCAGCAAGACAAAAGAAACGAGTGGGAAGGCCCTAGTTGCTTGCTTCCATGTAGCATAATAGCTCCTCAATGGCAAAGAACATTAGTCTTAAGATAGAATTTATTTGCTAGCAAAATAGAATTGGAAACTAAAATTATCCCCAATAACAATAGCATGGAGAAAAACAATAAAGAAAAACCACTTCACAATTATATATTAAAGTGTGAGTTTGCAAATAAATGAGCTCTTTATTAAGGCTAACACTTGTTTCAACTAAACAACAACAATTACAATGGAGGTGAGGCTAGCCTTTTATAGTAAAATATATAATGGCTAGTAAGACTTTCCTTAATAAAATATTGCTAGTCTTCCACATGTCGAGACTTAGTAGTTTTTTTTAAATTCTTTGAAAATGTTACAAAATAGATTTAATTTTTCTCCAAAGGGGTTGATTTGACTCAAATCTCCCAAAAGAGCCCATGACTTCCCTTTGAAAATGGCTTTCAGTGGTCAAAATTCAAGATAGTAACTTCTCCTCCCCATTGTCCAGCTTCCCTGGTCCATTTCCCATTTGATTTGTCCACACAAGGTGGTGCAAATTGTCCTTGGGAAATTGACTTAGTCTCTTGGTTGTTATCTCTTTCTAATGGCTAGATTTTTGGTCCATTCTCTTACATTCTTGGTCCAGGGAAGTTGCAATGGCTAATAGACCCCTTTCCAACAACTAGATTTGAGCCAAAAACTACTTTTTGACTTAATTCCACGTTGATTTCCACTTTTAAAATTCTAATAATGCTCTAGAGGCTAGATCTCCAATGCCCTTTCTCTCCTGGCAAATCAGGAACATGGATTTTGTTACTCACGTCTTGATCTATACTGGGTATGTCTCTATTTTACCCCATCCTATAAGCATTGCAACATCATCACCTTGGCTGCCATGTCATCCTTCCATTGTGCCTGATCTCTAATGCCTTGTATAATCTCAAAATTATGACACCTGGGTCTTCTTTGTCTCGTCGTGCTTATCACTTTTGACGCAATGCATGCAAGATACTGGTCAACTCTGTGCCTAATTAATACACTTGGAATATGGTGACCAAGTTTGACAAAGCCATAACTTTTCACCAGCTGCTCTGATTAGAAAAATTTCACGTGACATGGAATCCTCTAGCCTTGCTCTACAATTCGAGCCTGAGTTGACTTTTTACCACCACATTGGGAAGCGTGAACTTCCTAAAAAAATTGAAAGTTGTCTCTGGAGACTAATATGTTGTGATAAATCACCTATAGATTCTACAGACACTAACCATGTGGAATGATGTTGGTACACTTTGACGTGGGTTGGTGTGGCCCATACACTAGAGTTCATCCACGAAACCACGAGTCCTCATGACAAGCCCACTAAGGTCCTCTAATCCGATTAGGGATGAGATTGCATAGGTGAAGATTTCAATGGACAAAACATGGTCCGACCAACAAAATGGATACAAACTCAAATTGACAAGACAGGTCTAGGAAACCTAATATGGGGCCTTACATGGTTTTTACATGGCTTTAACTTGTGATCTTAGGCTTACAATGGTGGTGAATGATGCATTGGAAAAATCTATGTACCTCGACTGGTAAAATGCTTGAGGATCTTGCTTGACTAGTTATTGATTTGCTTCTTCTTACAACAAAATCTAGCACCCATAGAAGCATAAAGTCCCAAGCATGAAGATGATAACTTTGTATAACTTAGGAAGGTTGCCCACCACCACCAGGAAACTCTTCTTGACACTTTAGGTTGGCTCTTCTCCAACACATGGGTGGTATCCCTAAGTAGGATTGCTAAGGCAATGGAGTGGAGGCTCTAGGTGATGTTTGAAGAGTAACCCTTAACAAAACAAAGGTTGTAGTATAGATTAGTGTTTTAAAACTCGGTTTGAGTTGAGTTGACCTAGACATGGTCAACTCATTTGAGTTGATTTGTAATTGGTTCAACTTGGTCATTGCATCGGTTTGAATTACTAGTTTGGTACCAAACTAGCCAAGTTAGACTTTGAATTGACTAGATCAGTAACAAGCCATGGCTTGTAGTTGATTAAGCCTTTTTTCTTTTAAATTACCTAAAACTTCATTTTAGGTGTCTTAAAGCCTAAAGAATGTATAAATAGATTTGCCTCATACCTTTCTCATTGAGCATTTGGAGTTTTGGAGCAATGATGAAGAGTAGTGGTCTACCCTAGCTAGGTGTGTTGTATGATAATTTATAAATATGTCCCTATGTTTTCCACAACAAATTGTAGCTCTAAAATTGATCTTTAAAGTTTTGTACTTTCAACATTCTATTAGTTTGAACTATGACTATTGAAGTATGAAGTTTGTATATGAAGAATTTAATATGGGGTTTGTTTCTTGCAATGGAAGGATTGAAGTATAGGGAAAAGATGGCACAATGCATGATTGGGAATGACAATTATTGACCTCATCAACAGAGATTTGTGTATTACTCTGCAGTCAAACAAAGACATCATTACTTAGTGAAATCAACAAAGTCAATGGTTGTCACAACAATATACATCACTACCACATACAATCTATTTTAGTAAACAATTAATAAAGGGAATTACAAAGAACATCTAGGTAGAAAATGAATATTGCGAGGAAAATGAGCCTATGAGAAGTGGGTTAATATTAGTACTTGTTACCGCCCAAACTAGCAGGGGTCCTAAAAGGGGATCCTTGAAGGGTTAGTACTAGGCTAAGGGTAACAATGGAGCGATAATCGATTGTCACCTCGGCTAAGGCTCCATACTCTTTACAAATTTTCACCGATGGGAGGAGACTCGTTATTATAAGGATCACAAAATGGATTGACCAATGATAGGGCAAGGGGTGACCCTGGAAGCCTATTCACAGGCGAGGCTCAAATAGGTGGCTTGGTTGTCTTGGAAGACAAGATGGAAGGTTCTCTAGGAAGGGCTTGGGGAATATATCTAGGGTTAGGTTTTGAGCTAAGTTGCACGAAACGGGGAAATGGGTACGAGTTTCCGAAACGGGAAGCGATACGAAACGCGACCTCCCCAAATTTTGGTAACGGGGAAACGCGAATATATATATATATTATACTATATATATATATTATATATATATATATTATATATATAATGTGCAATCATAAAGCATAAATGATACATTATAATTTATTACACTTAAACATCAAGATTTAATTTACATCACATTTACTCATGAATGATCACATAATGAAAATAAAAATATCGGAATATCCAAAAGCAACCTTTATTTTATATCCAAATCTCAAAATCAACCTTTATTTATATTAATATATGAGGCTGCAAGTACAATAAAGACTATAAGGCTGCAAGAGAGAGATCCAAATAAGAATTTCTTGCATCTACATCCCATTCTTTAGAAGGACCATTGTTGTATTGGGAGTCTACTCCTACATAGTTGAACGACCTTAGTGCTCTTGATTAAATACACGTTTCATACCCTAGTACCCTACATGATCTTGATTATTGGGAGTTTCCTCTGCATAGAGGGCTTGGTTCTCTTGATTAAATACAAGTTCCATACCCTAGTACATGATAAAATCCAATGGAAACATTGCAATCCCTCCAATCCTGAAATCCTGAAAAAATAAGTCTGCTGGATTTTGAGTGAGATCTAAAATTCTACTTTCTCCATATAAAATCCAATCAGGGCGAAACCACTCAAACATCCTGAGTCATTTCATGGTAATGTTGAAAATTTAAGTAAAAGGATGAAAATGAAAAATAAAGGAGAATTTAACATTACCATGAACTGCATATCCATTAAACTTCCTGATGAATTGCATATCAACACTAGGGCAAAAATTCACTTTTATAACTTTAGACAAACGTCTAGAAGCAACAAGAAGTCACTAACATACCCTAAAAGTAAATTAAAAAACAAATTAAAAAAAATTAAAAAAAACACAAGTTAATGAGGAAACGTGGGTCGCACGGCCCTGAAACGCGTTTCCGGCGGTACTGGCCACGTTTCCGTTTCGGGAAACGTGGCAGTACGGCTGGAAACACGTTTCACGACCGCACCAAACGCGTTTCTGCATTTCGTACCCGTTTCCGTACGGAAACGGACCTCTATACCATGTTTCCTGCAACATATATATATATATATATATTTAATAAAATAATATATAATGAATCCTACGTGTCCTATTCCGGGGAGTCAACGTGTCCGAATCCGACACTCGAATCCCCAAATCCTACGAATCTCGAATCCCCATGTCAGGTGACTTAGATTATGGGCAACAAGAATAGAGGTTATAACAGGTTCAATGGCTTAATAATCATGATGCTCTGCATTGTGAGATTAATAGAAATGGTGGCTGAATGCAAGGTTTGTTTAGAAGCATATTTGGCATATTTCTCATAATCATAGCTAATATGAATTATCTCTGTAGGCGAGGAGTAAAAGACGCATAAGCGGATCCAGAGAACTCATATATGCGAGTGTGTTCTGTTTAAAGAGCCGACCTTTGGCATTCTCAGTCGGTTTCCACGCGTTGCCTGTATATTCTGAAAGAGAAGTTGTCCCAGGTTTCATCATGAAGAGATGACACACAATTATCCTCTTTTAATCAACATTTGTTCATTCCCCCAGGAAATGAAGCGCTCCAGCAAATATGCCTGCTATGTGTCAGGGGTTACACGACTGTTCTACGTTTGTATATCTTGATTTGTGTATTGAAAAGGAGGGGGAGATGAAAGATTAGGGGAAGACCGAAAGTCATTCCCTGCTGCATAAATATTACCTCTGGAGATGAGAGGACTTTTTTTTTCGGCAAAACAACTTCTGATTTATTGTGAATAAAGAAGATTGTTTGGTCGTGAAAAAGCCTTTTGTTTCAGATTTATTTTCTCTGCTTTCATGTGTTTAGAATCAGATTGCTGTTGCTGGCATAAAGATAAATGTGTTTTGCTTTGTGCATCTTGATAACATACAGTTCATGGTTATTCTTGGTTATTCAAATATAATTCAATAGCATGCTTAACTCATGAAAGGTTGTTGATTCGAAACTCCGTTAAACATTAATTGCAAGTGTTATTTGTATGGAAAGGAATGTGCATTCCTGTATAAGTAATTAGATTGCAATCAAGATTTAATACAACCTTGTTCATCTATGAACCAATGGTTGATTCATTTGGACTTGGAATCTATATATGATGTGTAATCGCTTTTGTTATGCTCCTGCAAGATAGATTAGAATAGTTAGGGTTAGCATAAGTAGTTAAAATTAGTGTAGATAGGATTTGATACTGATAGGTTAGTTGTTTCTCTTTGTTGATTTAATTGAAGTCTTCTTCTAAGAAGCAATCTTTCAACACACATAATAGTTTACGGATTCCTTTAAAATTCGTCAGAACTAGCCATTCCAAATGAAAGTAGATCTAATTGGGGTCTACAATTGGGTTAGTTCCCCTTGTTGGCATAGCGAAAATTCGCCATGTCAACAGGTTCATAGCCAAAGAAATCTTAAGGTCTTTTATGAGGCCTTTCACTTCCACATGCTTGGAGTTAAAACCACATACCTTCTTATATGACTGAGTGATGTTAAGACCGAATTGCTTCATGACTTTTAGGGATGTGATGGTTGCGGAAGCCCCTAAGTCTAACATACAATTATGCAATAGGAGGTCGTTGATGGCTAAAGTAAACATGAATGGCTCATGTCGTGGGTTTAGATTGAGAAGGTGAATGTTTTGCGAGTCTTCGGGTAATTCTTCCTCTTTGAAACCCAAAGATTTCTTGATTTTCCATTGTTGCTTTGGAAGTTTTGCAATGTCCTTTAATGGAATCGACACAATAATTTTCCTTAAAGCAGTCTCTAGATCAATGTTAAGACCAACCTCTTTGCCCTTTTCCTGCTTCTCGATGGTTTCTTTCTTTTTTGGATCTTTTTTTGGATTAGCCTTCTTAGGGGGGTCCCTTTTAGGAGGATCTCTAAGGAGAGGTTCCTTAGGGGAGACTTGTTTAGAAATTGAGTCACCTTTGTCTGGTTCCTTGGAGGTTGCAGGGTCCTTGTTGTTGACCTTTTGTAAATATTGGACCTATTACCCACCACCCTGGGTAGTATATATAGGAGAAAATTTATCTCCTAGATGGTCCTCAACCGGTAACAAACAAGCCCCAAATAGCTCGATGTGCCATTTTTCTTCACCACCTGAGCCAACCATGTGATCCCTCGTTCGTCTGTTAGGAATTTATGTTTGAAGGTGGGCCTCCCAACCCCGAAGGTATGGATTTTCATTGGTATAGTTGAGTAGTTTTTCTTTCTTGTCATGGGCTCTTTTGGGCATGAATTGGTGGGGGGATTCGAGAAAAAGAGTGGGTTAGGTTTGTATTATTGTCTCCATTGCCCAATTTCGCGGTTACCCTTGTATCCTAGTCCCATGGGATCTCCTTTACTGGCCATTAGCTTTAGGGTTGGCACTACATGGGAAATCTCAATTTTGGTTGCGTGGTCCCACTCTCCGACACCACCTACATTACTTCCTTTCCACTCATTTGAACCCCATTCATCTCTTTCCCGTCCGGGTCCACATGTGTTCATTGGGTCCACATAGGGTTAGCCTCCCGCTCCTCTTGTTCACACCTTTGGTTAGCCCTGAAACGATGCCCCGGAGGTTGATGCAGCTAAAAAGAAAGCAAAAAAGCATAATTTAGCCACTTTCAATAGGAAATGTACCACAAAATGCAAAAGATGGTACGGACATATAAATTTAGCATGTGGGCAAAAGCCAAACATGAGCTCTATTCCTTGTTCATGGCCATCACCCTAGTTCCTATGGGCCCTAGATGAGCCCCCTCTATCATTAAGGAACCCATGATTGTCCCAACCCTTGGTGGGCGATGAATTGCCTCGCTTCAAAGGGGCTATCCACTACTACATATTACACATCATGCTCTCCATCCCTTGGAGCCCTGAGCAGTTATGAAGAAAAATCAATCAAAGGCAAAACACATATTAAGAAGGGCGAAAAAACAAGGCCAGGGTAACTCATGTACCACGATTTGCTCCCTCCTACACTCATATATCCAAGTGTGGGCTTTCCACATTATAGCTACCCATGAATCTTGACATGTGGTCCAGATTATTCTCCTGATCCACACCATTCCATTATTATATCATTTGCCACCTACCTCTTAAAGCATGTATTATGGACATGCCGCCCCCTTTAGAGGTTGAAACCACCTAATAGGGTCCTTGGTTAACCCCCTTTTGAGCTTGGAGACACTTGTACTTGCCAAAGCCCACTATGGAAGAGCATGCCACCATGAAGTGCCCCATTGATCCCATAACTTGTAAGCATTATTACTTGATTAGTCTAATGATTTGGTGTATTAGAGGGCAAGGGAACACATTGGATTTCATGCAGGATTGCAGGTGGGTCTTCATTTTGGGCTTGGTCTCCCTATACGAGGTCCTAGCTCTCCAGAGGGCCACATTGGCACTTGTAGGGCGAGCGTTGAGTGCCACTGGTCTCCACCATAGCAGATATTACTTCGTGGATCCTCAACAGTGTTCATTGATTGCTTGTGTTCCACCTTTTGGAGGAGGATGATACACCCGGTCCACCATGCCCAACCAACTCCACAATTGTACCATACACTTGGTAAATGTTCCAGGATACCTCCTGTTGACCACTATGTGTCAGCTACCCATAGCAGTACACCCTCGTTTTTCGCAAAAGGGGTAGCGCTTAATCGACATGTCCGTGCCATTCAACGGTCGTCATCGAACTGATCATGTTATGTTGTAAACCCAGTGTGCATGTGTAAATTGTAAATAATTTTAGCAGATCTGAGTCATGTATGTAAATTGCCTAGGTGGACCTAATTTTCTAATGATAATTTACATTCCGGAAGGTTTTTTGTTTGTAAGAAGAGCTTCGGCGTAAATCACATAAGAAAGATCTTTGTCGACGCGTTTCGAACCAACTAGTGTGGTTCATCGTCAGGACAAGTTGAAGACACATATCAGGCTTAGCATGTTAAATAGACTGAGCAGAGACTCCAACGGCTATAAAAGGTAAGTAGGTGTTGGATCCCCGCCTTGTCTTCTTAGTGTTTCTTTCCCCCCCCCGGTCCTTTGTTCTTCTATTGTTCTTGCTTCGTTCCCCCTGATTCTATCTGTTTCCTCCTCTTCTGCCTTGAGCTAGGGTTTCCTTTAGATTTTCTCTTGTCTTTCCCCTCCTGTTTCTTTTGAGCTCTTCCTGATGATTCCTTGCCGTAGTGTTCGTATAGTATATTCTCCTCTTCCATATATAGATTTATATAGCTGTCTTTTGTATATTCCCCTTTACGTGTTTATGAGTATTTTATTAATATTCTTCTTAAGTTTAGATATAGGCAGTATATATATATATATATATATTCAAAATTTCAGTTAAAATTTCTTATTTAATTTTATTTAGTTATATGATATTTTGCATTGTTGGGGGACCTTCACCAGCTTAGTTAGTTAATTTCGTAGTTCATTATTATTTAGTCTTGGTTCTTATTTATGCATTTATTTACATTGATATTTATTCTTTTCTTCATTACATTTTATTATTTTTATTTACATTCATTAAGCTATTATTATTACGTAATTATTTTTTACTCTAGGTTCTTATTTTATTCATTTTATTTACATTAATTTGTATTTTCTTATCTTTATTACATTTTGCTTTTTTCATCTCTTTAAATTAGGGTTAAATTAGTATGGTATATCTAGATATCTTTTAACAATTAACATTAGTTTATATATATATATTATATATATATATATATGAATTAAACTAGTTAATAAACTATTATTAATTAGCAAATTAAACAATTTTATAAGCAGAAAATTATAAACAAATTTAACCTTTAAAATAACCATAGGGATTAGTAATCTTTCCGTTTACTTTAAATTTATTCATATATTTAGTAAATGAATAATTTACAGCTCTAAACTTACCAGTGAAATTATATAATATTATTATAACCGATTATTATGATTAATTTTGACTAAGAAATTATATTAATAAATAAATCATTTTTATTTATAGGATAACCTGTGAAATTATTATATATTTTTGATGCTATTACACCTAACTTATTTATTTATAAAAATAGTATAATATATTATTAAATCTTAATATTATAAAAATAAAAATAATATTATATTTATTAATATAATTTGGACCTGGACCCTGGGGTCTAGAATAGCTGTTTTATAGTCGTTGGAGTCTCTGCTCAGTGTATTTAACATGCTAAGCCTGATATGTGTCTTCAACTTGTCCTGACGATGAACCACACTAGTTGGTTCGAAACGCGTCGACAAAGATCTTTCTTATGTGATTTACGCCGAAGCTCTTCTTACAAATATGATGGATCACAGAAGCCTCAATTCTACACTAGGTAAAGTTGTTAAAGGAATGGGCTTTATTGGGGCACCAGTCCCAATATCCCCAACTGGGAAGTCAATAGTGGAGGTTGTAGGTTGCATGAATATCCTCCAATAATCACTGGGGATTTCTGCAGGCTCTGCAGGAAATGATGGAAGGGCTCTTATATTAATGGTTTGAGTTGCCTTAATAGCACTCCCTCTATCCTTTGGTGATAGAAATTCCCCTACAACTTCTTCCTCTTTGTCACAATGGCTTGACCCTTCGAACCTCCTCTCTGCAACTTCCTCTTCCCTGCTGGAATTTTTTGGTCCCTCGAATGTTCTACTTGTAATTTCTTATTCTTTTGCTACCAACAATGGTACTCATTTATCCAGTGTATTGTTTCTTGTCTCTTCAGCTACTGGAAAGGTCTCCTGTATTGAATCAATACGGGGTGTTATGGATAGCACTGGTTGATCTACATATTGTCCTTCCAATCTTGTTCGTATACCCAGGATCACAGCATCATGAGAAGATGCCTCTGATTCATCTTTTGTGATGATTTGTTCGATACAAGTTATCCTTCCCAAATCCTATCCTCCCTTCTTTGGGGATCTTCCTCTTCCCCTTTTATTAAAATATTTGTTCATGAAATTTGATGTGATGAAAATTTCGATACCATCACAATGCTCAGGACTTGGAGAAGTGCATCAAAAGACCATTCCCTCCCCAAGACGAGAGATCAAGAGGAAAGGAAAATAGTTAAAGAAGAAGAAACCTAGGGTTCAGGGCTTACAGCAAGGTGTCAAAGGACCCTTCCCTCCCCAGGACAAGAAACCAACAAAACAAAAAGAATACAGACAAGGAAATCCAACACACGAAACCTGAATTAGGGCGTCAAAGGACCACTCCCTCCCCAGGACAAGAGATTGGGTTTTCTCCAAAATCAAAACAAACAAAAATGCAAGAATAATTTAAACTGAGGGCCTGGAGCAGGGCATCAAAAGACCACTCCCTTCTCGGGAGGAGAGATTGGGCCTAAAGATAAATAAATAAAAACAAAAACAAAGAAACAAAGAAATAACTATGCTCCAGACCTTGAGCAGAGTAAGAGAACTCCTTCTCTCCCTAGGATGGGAGATTGAACCTCTGGTCAATACAGATCATGTCCTGCAGCTTGTTAGCCTTCCCTGGCAACGACGCCAAAGTGTTGGTGTCCAGGTATGAACAAATTCCTCAACCATTCTCCAACATTAATTCATTAATCTAGGTGTGTACTCTTTTCAAGGTAACGTGCAAATGCAGGACCAAGGTTACACTCTACATCAACCAAGGGTTTGTGATTAAGAGATCAAAGCATCATCGTAATAGTAATGGAAATGATTTGTAGCACTTAAAAATTCATTCACAACAATATATGTAATCTACAATGACAATAAGGAAATAAATACAGCAAGTAAATCAACACATAAAAAGGAAACACGCAACACCTGATCAGAAGAGTGGGCCCAACTCTCTGATCAGGGCTACGTGTTTCCTTTTTATGTGTTGATTTACTTGTTGTATCTATTTCCTTATTGTTGTTGTAGATTACATATATTGTTGTGAATGAATTTTTAAGTTATGCAACTCATTTCCATTACTATTACAATGGTGCTTTGATTTCTTAATCACGAACCCTTGGTTGATGTAGAGTGTAACCTTGCTCCTGCATTTGCGCGTTACCTTGAAAAGAGTACGCACCTAGATTGATGAATTAATGTTGGAGAATGGTTGAGGAATTTGTTCATACCTAGACACCAACACTTTGGTGTCATTTCCAGGGAACTCTCTGATCGGGTCTGTGTTTACTCACAACCAAAGATTAAACAACAAAGGATTTATATTTTATTAATCTGAAGAAAACTGTTATAATACATTTCCTAGTATGGCTAACCCTTCACATAGGAATGATCCATATTTTATACATTACAAGGGGTGATAACATCTTTCCCCAAAACCTAGCAACTACATGACCAAAATATACATCAATTCAGAAAAGCACTAGTGTCGATAGAGCGAGAACAGAAATGATCTGAAACAGATTGGGAATGGCTGCAAGTTGGTTATGTTGTTTTAGCATTGTTGAATAGCTACTATGAATCATAGAACTGCCACTATATGCTAGAATATAAACACTTGTTCTCTGAAATCTGCGGACATAACAAGTTTTAGTGGCTCGCATAGGTAAAACCCTCGTGACTTTACTTCATTAGTTAAATATTCCAAGAGATCATCTAGAGCAGTCATTTGATATTTTTGACTCATTAAACTCAAAAGATAATTCAAGCACTTGTCCTTTCGAGCTCGTTAACTCTGAAAGGGACTAGCGTCATCTTTCATCCTTTTCTCGACTCTTAAAACATAAAAAGGTAAGTTATGTTCTTGTGTTCTAAAATTAACTTCCCACGAAATATTCTTGGTAAAAGTTATCTTCCTTAGTAATTATTTAGATTTGATTCCAATGGCAACATTTCCAGAGTCTACCAATCAAGGTTTCCCCTTAGATCGGAATCCTAGTCCTTTTCCTTCTTTTAGAAATGCTGGTGCTCCTTATATGGCGACGTTATTCCATCCTGGATTAACCATTGTTTTACCTATCTAGTTATTTTCAACCTTGGTGATCCCGAGTGTCCCAACTCCTGCCCCACATCTCCTTCATTTGAATCATGACACAATGATTCTCAGGTTGACCCCTCACCTTCTTACCCTAATTCTTTACCCTCCTCTTCTACTTCGCATAGTCAAAGTTTGAAATCCAGTAACCAAGTGGCAAATAATAAGAAGAATAATACGAAGAAGAAGAAGTCAAATAAGCAAGAGTCCAACCATGCAACTATTACTCCAAATGCACCCCCCATAGACAAACCTTCTAATCCTTCGTGGAAGGTAAAATTCCCTTGCAGTTTGTGTAAGGGTGATTATCTCCTTCGAGACTGTCATGGCATTCAAACAGTCTTAGAGGCATGGTCTCAAAATCTGGATCGACCATCCCCATCGACCTTTAGAGATCATTTCGATGCTACATCCTCGACTAATGATGATAAGAAGAAAGGAAATATTAGATTTCCCTATAGGTTATGTGAAGGAGAGAATCTTCACCTTTTTCCTCTTATGGACAAAGCTTCTAAACTTTTGGAGAACCTTGCAGCTCCTCAACCCCAACTTCATGTTAGTTATCAGAGTATTTCTTCTAACCCTCTCCTAGTTGGTAAAGAGAATGACTTGGATTCATCTCTTGCCTGTCCTGCTCTTCCTAAGTGAGACTCTCTTGTGTCTGTTCCTGACCAACCATTGGTACGAAAGAGTGTCGACTTGGCTTTGTCTTCAGTTATTCACTATGTTCCTGAAAATAGTAGTGATGATCATGCTGCTCGTGTTCTTCTCGTCTCCTTAGATTCTCATGAATCGAAGAGTGACCCTTCTGTCTCAATTATTCATGAGAGTCCTTCTCATATTCCTGTATAGCATGGGGGAAATCATATGATACCCCCACCAAGTAATTATGTCGTCTCTTTCTATTGGGTTCCATTGATTGCTTTCTGCTTCCCATCTTATGAGCCTTTCCATATTAGATTACAATCCTATAATATGGTAGTACCTCACGCTATATTAGATGAAGGCGCATCGGTTAGCATCACATCCTCTACTACTGGGTAAGCTTTGGCTGCCCACAGCTTGTGCGTGTCACCCAGAATCTGTTGGCTTTCAACGAAGGGACTAGTCAACCATTAGGGATCCTTCTGAAGTTCCCTATTATATTGGGAGGAAAGACTATGTATATAGACGTGATGGTAGTCCAAGGTCCCTTAGATTTCAATCTTCTCCTTGGATGCGACTATGTTTATGTTATGGGAACTCTTGTTTCTTTTCTTTTCAATGTGATTTGTTTTCTACATGAAGGGAGAATTGTGACTATTGATCAATTGTCATTCATTGGTCACCAGGCATCTCTTTTACAACCATTGTCCCCTATTGGCTCTTGTTTGAAAGCAGTACCTTCTTCACCATAGGTAAATTATGTGGCTACCCATTTTGTCTCCACATCTGTTGATGATCACATAGATGGTATAGTACATTATGTATTGGGGGCATTAGAACTGGATCTGTATTTGGTACCTAATGACATGTATTCCTCCCAGAGTGTGGTTCTTTTGTTTAGTGAAGACCTCTTGGGAGCCATGTTCTCTTATGGTCCATGATCAAATTATGAGGATAATTCTTTTTCTATGTCAAAATCATTAAAAAATGAAACATTGGATGAGGATAGTTCTTGCTCTTATGTTAACCTCATTAAAAAATGAAACAACAGTTTATGAGCATAGTTCTTTTTCTTGTGTCAATATCGTTAAAAAATGAAACAAGGGTCTCAAGGAGATAAGCATGGTTTCTTCTTGTGTAAAGGTTGTTCAAAACTAAAACAAGGGTCTCAAGGAGATGAGCTTAGTTTCTTCTTGCATCAAGATTGTTAAAAAATGAAACAAGGGTGTCAAGGAGATGAGCATAGTTTCTTCTTTTGTCAAGCTTATTAAAAAATGAAACAATGGTTTAAGGAAAGTTTCTTCCAATGTCAACCTCGTTAAAAAATGAAACACCTCCCATTTCCAAATCGAGTCTTTGACTAAGATCTCGTAAAATCCTAGTCGATTCTTTCCAAGATCTCAAAAGTAAACCTTCATTACATCCACCTAGTGGATTTAAATGAAGCTTGGGGGCATGTACCTCATTCGAGTCATTATCCTGGGGGCATGCAAACCTATTCAAGCATAGTTTTTCATTTCGAGCTTGTGTAAACATGAAACTAAATCCATGCATAGTTCTCCATGGTTCAAGCTTGTGTAAAAATGAACCCATGCCCGATTTACATCCCATGAATGCCATTTTTATTAACTATTTCCTAATGAACCTTTTTTTTTCATTCCATTGACACCATCTCTTTGGCCCATCATATGCTTTCACTTGGTTTTTTTCCTTTCCTGAGGTACCGCAACGATGAGTGGTTTTATTAGCCAGCCTCTTGACCATTACATGTTTTGAGTAGTTCCTCTATTACCAGAACCAATTGCTACCCTTTATACCACTCATTCCTTTAGGACGAGTCAGCTTTATGCTCTTTTATGACTCGTAAAAAATGAAAATATTGTCGAGTATTTTTCCCTTTTTTACTCGTAAAAGAGAATAAAAATGGGGGATCTTCTTCCAAGCTCTTTCTCGACCCCTTAAAAGTAGAAAGATGGCCAAGCCCTATCCTTTCAAGCTTGTTAACGAATGCGAAACATCATGTGCCCAGTATAAGTTTGCCCCTTTTTTGGGCTGGGAAGCACTATTTATGAAAAAGGTACTCCTTAGTTGAAATGGTCAAGCGGTTCTTTCAAGTATTGTTTTCTACCTTTTTGGGCTCGAGAGACACAAACGTACAAAAAGGTACCATGTGGATTTTTCTTTTACGTGTCTTTTTCAAACTCTCTAAACATGAAAAAGATATCGAGTTACACCTTTGTCAGACTCGTTAAACTATTAAACAAAATTGGATTTGTCACCATGACGAACATGAGCTTCTCCATCCTAGGGCTCGTTACACTTACTAGGTCGTATTTGTCCGAAGGATTAACTTACATTGCAAGCATACGCTTTCCCCTTCAAGTTTGTGATTTAAAAATAATTGGGATACCTGCTAGAAATGGTCAGGGAAATTTTGGAAATCTATTAGTCATGTCAGCAGCTCACTCTTGAACGTGACACTCTTTGCTTCCTCACGGGTTGGGACATCTTGCTCTATATCATTGGCCTTCCTAGGTTCGGGCTGTTCATTTTTGCCTTCCATTTGATCTCTGCCATGGCATCATGACCTCCAATCCTATGGATCTAAAAGCTGCCAAACTTCTAGTTGTGTCGCCGATGTGTTTAAGAGTTGTCTTTTTGCATTTACACTTACCTCTAATTCTTTGTATCATCCAAACTCATTTTGCATCCTCTCGTCTCACGTTGATGATGTGGGATTCATTATGGCCCTCCTTTGACATGGTCACTTTTCGTCGACTTTGACTCATTATCCAGCAAGTTGACCAAGAGACTCCCTTCCAGTACCTTAGAGCTTGCATGCCCTAATGGCAAGTTCTTCACACTTGACAACAAGTTCACATCATTGGTTTTCAGTCGAGTGATTTCATAGGTGTTCGACATCAGTTCCTTTATTCACATTCTATGAATTGTGTTGATAGTAACTTGAGGACCATTGTCATTATTGGTGGTTTCTCTTGTGCTTGTTAACATTTTACATCATTGACAGGTAATCAAGTGAATTTCTAGCATGTTCTACGTCAACACATCTATTCGCATGCTAGGATCTGTACTTTGATCGGGTCGGGTTGTAGCTCAAGACCCTGAACTTAGATCACACAAGTCCAAGTTGCAAAGTGGTTTGACATGGTTATCATGATATCCATGTCTCTACAGATGACAGGCTATGACCAGACCATGAATTATCATATATGATCCTTCTTATTATTGGATGGTTGCGACCACACCTTAGTTTCATTATGATCCTCTTTGAAGGATAGCTGCACCCATACCTAGATCCATTTATGTTATGAAACTAGCTCAAGAAAAAGATAGAAAAGATAAATTTACGCCTTATAATTTAGCCTCTTCGAGGGGGAAACCTCCTTTACATTACATAAATAAACAATTCTTGGATGATTCAAATGGCAAAACCTCCTTTCTACATATTGGAGTCTAAGGAGTCACAATATAACCCAGCTGACCTAACAATAATAATGTAAAGCCACAAAAATAACAATAGAGGGATTCTATGGAGCACAGTAATAACAATATGGGGACAATAGGGGCACAACAATATAATAAGGGATACAACTACAATAGTAATGGGGTAATCACTAGTATTATAGGGGCCCAACATGCCCCTCTCCTTCAAAAAATTGTCGTCCTCAATACTTGAGTAGTTATGGATGCTTCTGTTTAAAATTCTCATCCTCCCATGTGGAATCTTCAGCAGATAAGTTCTTCCACTTGATAAGATACTCCGAAATTGATCGATTTCGTAGCTGTCGAGTTCTTATTTCTGTGACTGCTTCTAGTTCCAATATAATTTTTCGTTCCTCGTCAAGTTTTGGAAATATTGTCTGAACTGGGAGTTTGTCGCCTACAACCTTCTTTAAACATGAAACATGGAAAACTGGGTGCAATCGAGAAGCTGCAGGAAGCTCCAATTTGTATGCCATAGCCACCAATCTTTTGCAACACCTTGTATGGACCATAATACTTTGGTGATAATTTATTATGCTTCTTAGCTTGCTTGAGGGACATTTTCTTATATGGTTGTAGCCGTAGGAATATCCAATCACCTACATCAAAACTTCTTTCACTGCGATGTTGATCTGCCTGTTGTTTCATTCTGTTCTGTGCCAACACAAGGTTATCGTTTAAGAGTTCAAGGACTTGTTGTTGATGCTCGATGTGATGTTCCACTGCTTGAGCCTTAGAACTTTCTCTTAAATATGATGTGATGGATGGTGGATAATATCCATAAAGTTCCATAAATGGGGTCATTTTTGTTGTTGTATGGAAGTTAGTGTTATACCACCACTCAGCCAAAGGCAACCATTTGACCCATTGTGTCTGTTTATCAGATACAAAGCAATGAAGATATCCTTCCAAACATTTGTTTACTATCTTAGTTTGCCCATCAGATTGAGGATGATAAATGAGCTATGAGCTAACTGAGTACCAAGACAAGAAAATAATTCTGTCCAAAAATTTCCAGTGAAAATGGGATCTCTGTCACTTACAATAATCTTTGGGTTTCCATGTAGATTTTGAATTGTTTCCAAAAATGCAGTAGAAACTGTACTGGCTTTAAATGGATGTGATAATGCACAAAAGTGTGCATACTTGGTAAGTCTATCAACTACCACCATGATGACACTCTTTCCCTCAGAATTGGGTAAACCTGTGATAAAAGCCATTGAAACCTCCTCCCAACATTGGCTTGGAATGGATAAAGGTTGTAATAGACCCGGTGTCTTAATTGTTCCAACTTTATTTTGTTGGCAAACCAAACATTCCACCACAAACTTTTGAATATCTGATTTAAGGCCATCCCAAAAAAATTCATTCTTAACCCTGTGGTAAGTTTTTAAAAATCCTGAGTGCCCTACTAAGGGAGAAGTGTGCAATTCCATAAGAATATTTTGCTTCAGCTGGGAATTCTTACAGAGGTATAAGCAATCTTTGTACTATAACAAATCATTTTTCCAACTAAATGTATCAGACGTACTAGAATCTTGTTGTAACTTTCGAATAAGTGCCCCTACTTCTTCGTCATTCTTCCATTCCTCCCTTGCTTCGTTTATCCAATTTGGATGGATAATAGAAATGGCGCACAACAATGCTTCCACATCCTCATCCTTTCTTGAGAGTGCATCTTCCACCACATTTTGCTTCCCTTTTTTGTAGATGATTTCAAAGTCATAACCCAACATCTTTGTGACCCACTTTTGTTGCTCTTCAGAGGATAATCTTTGTTCTAAAAAGTCTTTAAGGCTATCATGATCCGTTTTTACCTTGAAGTGTCTTCCCATTAGGTAGGGTCGCCATTTCTTAAGTGCATGGAGTATTGCCAACATTTCCTTCTCATAAATAGCTTTGTGTAAAAACTTTCCCTTGATTGGATGACTTTCAAAAGCAATGGGTCTTTCATCTTGCATTAGAACAACACCAATTCCATTTCCTGAAGCATCACATTCCACAATAAAGGTTTTTGTGAAGTTTGGTGTAGCTAAGACCGGTGCTTGCACATTGCCTCTTAAGATGTTCAAAGGCCTTTGTTGCTTCCGGAGTCCATGAAAATGCATCTTTCTTCAATAATGTTGTTAGAGGTGCTGCTATCTCCCATAATTCTTAACAAACTTGCAATAATACCCTATCAACCCAAGAAATCCTCACAGATGCTTTATGGATGTGGGGATTTTCCATTCCTTAATGGCTTTAATTTTGCTAGGGTCTACCTTAACTCCTTCATGAGATACAATATGACCCAGATATTCCACCTCTTGTACTCCAAAGAAACATTTGGATCTTTTTGCATATAATTGTTTTTCCTCAAATAGTTGTAGCACCCTGTCAACATGTTCAACATGATCCTTCCAAGACTTGTTGTAGATTAGTATATCATCAAAGAATACTAACACAAATTTTCTAAGGAATGGTTTGAAAATTGAATTCATCAAACCTTGAAATGTTGAGGGTGCATTGGTAAGGCCAAGGCATGACCAAAAATTCATAATGACCCTCATGAGTTCTAAATGTTATTTTCGGAATGTCTACAGTCTTCATTCTGATTTGATGATATCCTAAATGAAGATCCAACTTGGTGAAGTAAATTGATCCATCCAATTCATCCAGTAATTCATCAATGACATGAATAGGAAACTTATCTTTAATAGTGAGCTTGTTGAGCTCCCTATAATTCGGACACATGCGCCATGATCTACCTTCTTTTGCACCAATACTACTGGAGCAGAGAAATAACTTTGTCTAGGTTGAATTATACCAGCTAGTGGGCTCCAGTATTGCAGCAATAATGGTGCAACTCCTGGGACTACCTTCTTTACTTTTATCAACCCGGTAGTTCGTAACAAACTTGGAAGCGACGGTGCTATATGCATAAGTACTAGCTCTTGCCGCAGGCTGTCACTTGATCAGCTGGCACAAGTCTGCTAGGAGCTTAAGCCAACTTCTATGAGCTCTTAGAAGAAGCTTTTAACTATGATGGATGAAAGCTAACTCAACAGAGGCTAATCTACTTGCAGAAAGAAGCGGAAAGCTGAAAGGAAATGCAAACCCTAGTTTTACTGACTAACCCTACTGGTGCAAGAAAAGGGATGGAAGTTGCAGAAATGGATGTCATTGACTCTTGGAAAGGTAAAGTGCATATGACTAAGCTACTTTTGAAGTGAAATCTGAGAAGGAACATCTTTTTGTATTTTTAAGTAATCTTGTAGAATTATTATGCATGTGCTTTAACTGTGTTTGACTATGCAGAGGTTGATTGGCGAAAGGAAATGGGGTAGGTGATTACAGGAGGTTGGGAAGGTGAAAAGAGGGCCTAAGGGGTCCCTAGCACCCTTCCAGAGAGTTTCGCAGTGATCAGATCTCGAAAAACTGCTCACTTGATCTTCTACAAGAAGTCTGCAGGGGTTCTACAGGATGTTCTACAGGATGTCCCAAAAGAGGATTTTGGAGGGTTGATGGTGGAAAAACGGTGGAAAAGTGAAAATGGAGGCTGGATGATGATGTTAAGGGGTCTAGTACCTGGTGAATGAGGGTAAGGAGTGACTAAGGTGATTGTATTTGTTCGAGGATGGAGGGAGCAATGATGTACAAGAATGTAGAAATTAGGGAAAAGTGAGAAAATGTGGAAAATGAAGGGCAAGAATCTGAGTTAGGGGATGGAATAGGTTGTATTGATGAAGGATAGGCAGGGAGGTATCACAGGTGTTCTGCACGTTATTTTCCAAAACTGATCCAACGAAGACTAGGAAAACCAAAGGTCTAGCTATTTTGACCTAATTTGACCTAAATACTAGAAATCATGATGGAGAGAAGTTTATTGGTAGAAAATCATGTAAGACAACTACGAAAACCAAGCAAGAACAGATCTAAGCATGTAATCACAATTGGTATCAACTTTCCTAACTAAAAATCTTACACTAGCAATTGCATGAAAAGGCAAAAACAGTGTTTTTGTGGCAGCAAGTATGCCTTGGTCTCAGCTCATGGTCCCAAGGAGGGGGAGATGAGATCAAGGGTTGCTTGATGGCCTTTTTGCAAATCATTTCCTTTACCAAACTATCAAATCAACCTGAAGCATGAAAAACTATCTCAATCATCACAAACGACCTAAGTAACCAAGCAAGATTTTAATCTAAGTAGCAAAAATTATTCTAGGAATGCAGCAAAAACATATAAAAGTACACCAGAGGAGGTACTGGCACTTGGGTTGGGCCCAACCCCAAGAGCTACAGCCTCCTAAAATAAGCTCAGAGCTGATGCAAAGTGAAACTGATCTACATTACTCAAAAAATAACCATGTCACAAAAATGTTTACAGCAAAAGCTCGAAAGTGAGCTGAAAGGCAAAGCAGCACTAAAGTGCGAGAATACAATTGTTCAAGAGCTAAACTACCAAGGCTGTAAGCCTTCCTACTTATGCACCACGAGGACCTCCAACAGCCCTCCTTAACTCAAGGGCTCAGCTACTCAAAACTGCAAGTAATCAACCACTTCTCAAAAGCTACTCAGCTACCCTTGGAAATCATCTTTGGTGGGCTGCTGAACTCCAAGCTGATGGTGGAGAACTCAAGGAAGGGGTCATTTAGTGCAGGAGACACCCTTCCTACTAATCCTCATCCTTGTTCCCTCGTATTTAGCTGTCAACTGGCTCATAAATTCTTGACCTTGGTCTAAAAGATGTCCAAAAATCAGCAATAAGCACGTATTAGACTTCATGGTCAAGTGACTATTCTCATTCATTCAATTGACACAAATATACTCAAAATCATGCATAAACTATGAAGAATGGTGGATTAATCAAGAATAATAGGCAAAATGAGCCCAATAAGTTACCCATTTTTTGGACTCATCATCACCCCCTGCGAAATGGGTTGCTCATCCTCTGGGCAACTAATCCATCTCATCATCTTTTATTGCTTTTACTACCTCTCTAACATCCCAGGCTTCCGAGGTGATGCCCTCCTCTCGGTCATGAAACCCTGCTTTTCTCTCTACTTCCTCCCACTGCCTATGCTCCTCTTCTTCTTTGACCCCCTCAAGCAGTCCTAAATTCAAGGGAGGACTGAACTTTAGGCCGATCTAGTTGGCCTGCAGGTTTTGCATTGACTGTTTATAGAGTGGTACTCTCGCCAAGGCCTCCCTCATCCTTGTTGGGGAGTGGTATTCTCTTATTTTCAGACTGTGGGACAGTGTGTTCCATCTCCTTGTGCAAGCATGAATGCAATTATCCCCCAACAGTCCCTCCATGTCCTCAAAGTGAGAAACGACCTGAGCTTGTCTTTCAATGCAGTCTGGGAGAACCTGAGGATTATTGGCCAGGTGCTGATGGGCATATATTAAAGCTGAGGGATCCTCCGGTTTTTCCCTGATCATGAGCGGCTCACATATCTCCCTGTTCATAATATTCTGAATCTCTGCTACCCTCTTTTCCTCATGATTTAACCAAGAGGCCATGGCCATAAGTTACACATCTCCCAATGTAGGATTGGGGTCTCACAGATTCATGTTTGGAAGGGCCAAGTTGTGTAAATAGAATTCTGATAACTTGGCCTTATCTTCTGCTAAGCTACTATCACACAAAGCCATGAATTGATGGTAATTCTTAAATGGAATGGCGCCCCTTTGGGCCAAGGTGTTAATTTGAAATTGCAACCATTGATATTTAAGATATAAGGCATATGACTTAGCAGGTTGTCTACATTGTAAGGCTTCTACTGCCCAGCTAGCCATGCAGGCCAGTTGGGCTTCTTTCTCTTGTACATGTTGCTTTAAAAATTGTACTTCTTCTGCCGCCTGTGACTCCTTTCCCTGTAGCAGTTTTGTTAGTGCCTCAACCTCAACCTACAACTTGTCCTCTCTCTGTTGTTCATCAGATGTTTCCTTGTCTGATGGAGGCCCTTCTTGCTACTGTTGTTCTCCAAAAATGGAGGGCTTGTCTTCCTTTTGACTTCTTTGTAGCTGTAACTGTTGTTTCAATAGCTCATTCTCCTCCTTTAGTTTAGCCCTTTGACTGCTTTCCACATGCCTCACTGGGCCAATTCTTTTCTTGATTCCTTGAGTTGTTCTTCCAGGTGGCCTATGTCTGCCACACCCTTGGATTTGGCAATCCTCATCCAAGTGTGAGACCTAACCCTTTCTTGAGAAGAGTGGCACCGCAAACTTCTGGGGAATGATCTTCCCAGCTTCTAACAGGTTGTAGTATGAGCCCAAGCTAGGTTGAGGGCTTGGTTCCAGTATCTCCTTGGTCTTTTCTTCTCCCTGTGATTGTTTGGTCACCTTTTCCTCCAATTTTTCAGTCTCCTTTAACTTAGCTAGAGTTTCCTGTAGAGATGTCTCAACTTCCTATAGAGTTGTCTCTGCGTCCATCATCCTAATTCTCTCTCTCCAGGTGGAGGATTTTGGGCTTCCTCGTTCATAGGTGATAGGTATCTTTGAAGGAGACTCTTCTTTTGGTTTAGTTGTTGTGTCCTCAATGAAAATTGGCTCCTTTGACTGTGGCTGGGGTCTGCCCACTTTGATCCTTGTGCTTCTCCTTGCTTTAAAGCACATGGAGGTTTTCCTCTTTCTCTTTCCTTTTTGTTTTGGAGGTGTGCTTAAGGCAACAAGCACAGCTGCTGCCTTCCTTGCCAATATCTCAGGTGATTTCTCCTCTTGTTGTTCTTTTTCCTTGCTTCCTGTAGAAATCCCTGTGTCAACTGTTTTTGTGTGTTACTGAGATCTCAGTGTGCGTCTTTTCCTTTTGTCTTTGTGTGCCTGCTTTGGCTATGGCAGTGTTCATTTGGGCTTTTTTGGCCTTTTTGTCCTACTCTGCATCCTCTTTTCCCTTGGCGTTTTTGTTGTTGTTTCTTCCCCTGTTTTAGGCTCAGCAATCTGACCCATTTCCCCTTTTTCTCTCTGTTCTTTCTGTGCTTGAATGTCCTGTGTCCCTTCACCATTGGTTTTCTCACCTTCTTCAGTGTATTCTCCCTCCCCACTGCTAAATGAGGTGATGTCTTCGACCAGAATTCTAATATTGTCATCCCTAGACATGTTTCTGAAGATTTCCCAAGATATGGGGACAGTGTCGGTGTGCAAAGCATCTTTCACCAGTAGTTTGATGAGCCCATGATGGGCCAACTAATCCAGGATCCCTTCATTTAACTTTGTTCCACATTCAATTAGTGACTAAAGAAGAAAATAGGGGATGCTCAGTTTCTTGTCTGGAGGCAAGTCAATCACATGCCTTAGTTCACACAGCAACCTGAAATGATAACCCTAGATGATGCTAAACCTCCCTTCACACATGATGTACTTCATAATTTGGAAACTGACATCACTCCAAAGAGGAGGCAAGCTGGTTCTTCTAACCCTGTTTTTGTCTTCTACAGGATGCTCCTCGGGCAGAAAGAATGTTTCCTTAGCAAATTTGCCCAATGACCTCTCTTCTTTGCTCCAAGGGAGCCCCAATGGTAGACCAGTAACTTGACTGATGAGCTCAAGGGTAAGTTCTAAGGTCAAACCCCTAAAATTAACTGTGGCATGTGTCTTTAATTGTGGTCTCAGGGACATTAAAAACTCCTTAGTTATCTCCTCATCATGACCCTGAATTTTTTCAAAGAAGGATATGCAATTTGCTCGGGTGAAAAGGTCCACCACCTCAGGATGCTCGTGCAATTTGCTAGAGTCTGAGGGTTCTTTCCTTATGAATCCTCCTGGCATGGTGAGAGTGCTCTTTTTATGCTTTAATCAGAAAAGGAAATGCTTTTTATGGTTTCCCTTGAACCCAAGAAGGAATTTCTCGTGTGTCCAATATCAACTAGAAACAATTCCCTGGTTTTAAGACTGTTGTCACCCAGAACTTGACTGTCTATTTATGAAAGGAAGAATTTGGTTTCAAATTTTCTTCTTAGCACACAGATAGATATGCAAATTCAAAAAAAAAATCACACACAGGCTGGCCCCATGGCTGCATATATCCTCCCTACAGGAGAATTTAAAAATAAAGCGTGGAGGGGATTTTTGATGCAGAAAAACTGGGAAACTCAATGCAATATGCAGGAAAACGTTTCACTTCCAATACACAAGTAGACTTTTCCTCTAATTTTCCAATCTGATGTCGTTCAATTTACCACCTTGCGCAAACACATCATGCATAGAGGAGTTTTTCGGGCCTACCTCATTTGGAGGTCCAAATTCGACGAAAAATCCCAGGTTCTCCTGCTCCGGAAAGCTATGTAGTCTTTCCTGTAGAACCTTTCCTGTAGAAGGCCCTCGTTCCTGTAGAATGTCACTGTGCTTTTGAGTGAGCCCGATACGCGGGAGATTTTCAAAAACAAGCAGAAAAACCAGTGGAGGACGACTGGTTAATAGTTTTTGGAAGCGGTGGACGCGTACTCCAGTCGAGGACTTTGCGGGTGAAGAATGAATAGAAGGTGGTGTATGTTTTAGCCGGGCATCTTTTCACTATGGTGTGATTCATGGTGAGGGAATGAGGTGGCCGGACCAGACCGTTGATCCGACGTCACAACCATAATTTATCTGTGTGTTTCTGACCGCCATCGCCTCCCCTCTGCCGTTATCCGCCACCACCACTACCAGTCCCGACAATTTCTCCTGGAATGGACACTCCACACATGCTGGTTGCACATCTCGTTGGCAATTTTGAATATAATGGGGCTCGTTTGGATCCCATGAGGATATGTAACTGGCCGAGGGTGGCCAACTGATTGGCCACCGATTCCACTCAATTCGAACCATTTCCAGAGGCATGCAGCTTTTAAAATATAATTTATGCAATGGATGAATGAGTTTAGGAACTTACCTGTGTAGTCATGGCCGTGTTATGCAGACTTTGGGTTTTGGAACCACTCCTTTGTTTGTTGCTGCTTCATGCACGGGTTTTTGAACCCATTCCTTCGTTTGTTGTTGTTGCATGCACGGGTTTTGGAACCCATTCCTTCGTTTGCTATTGCTGCATGCACACTACATGCTTGGCTTCGGTTGCTACTGATATTCTTACATTCAAGAAGAGCTCTTTTCATGTCTCTTTTGCCATTCTTGGTTGTCCCTGTATCCAAAGTATGTCTTCCAGAGGGATCAGCTGCTACAGGATTCCTGTAGGATGTCCTGTAGCTTCTTTTCCTCCTGGAATGCAAGCTAGAATGAGCAGGGCTATACTGCTGACGAGGGGTTCGGCTTATGAGGAGTCCAAATGGAGATTGACAAGTATGGTGAGTGAGAAACCGTTGTTTGATTTGTCACTAAAAAAAAATTTCTGGTAGTATGAAGAAAACAGGGTTTTTTGTGTGTGATTGTATAGGAACAAATCACAGGATGAGTGCAATGGAGGTGTAAAAGAGATGAAAAAGGGTGACATACGGTAATGGACGTAAACAAGGATGTTTGCAAGCCTAACAAGAAGATTCCCAACCTTCGAATTCTCTCCCGAGATCAATTCTGGCATGTCTGCAGGTCCTATAGGATCTTCCTGTAGAAAACATAGAACTTTCCTGTAGAAGACACAGAACTTTCCTGTAGAAGTCACAGAACTTCCTGTAGAAGGTGAAATCTTAACCCGAATGAGATCAAATCTTAGGAAAGGGGAGTGGTCATGGAGGAATTGTTTGTGAGGGATGCTTGCAACCTGGTGCTGCCCTCTGTCCTTATTTTGTGTGATCCTCCTAACCTACAATGTCCTCCTTGCAACCTGCAATTATTCAACAGAGATTAGGTCTATTTTCTTTTTTTTCTTTTTTTTAGAGACAGCTCGGGTGCCTCTAGGAGGTTTTCACCCTCACTGCCTGCCCCGGGCGCCTTTAAGAGGTTTTCACCCAAGGATATTTTTATTATTTTTCTGTTTTTTCTCTCTCCTTTTTTTTTTTTTTTTTTATGCTCAAGCTGTGGGTGGAGTGGAGACAGGGCCCTGCTCCACTACCAGCACTGATTTATCCAGAGTTCCAATGAACTCCTGCTTAGAAACGGACTTCCTGTAGATTTTCAATCGATGCCCATTGACAAGCATGGGGATGGCTTCTTCGTCAATGGTCTTGATAAGGACTGAACCATTGTCGTTGCATTTCTCCACTGTATATGGTCCTAGCCACCTTGTCCTCAGCTTGAAATCCTTATATCTTGAGTCATATAACAACACCATATCTCCCGACTAAAATTGTTTTTCGTTAAGGTGTCGGTCATGCCATATCTTTCTCTGGAGTTCGACCACTTCTGAATGGAGGGCCTGCATTCTCTGTTCATCTAATCCATTCAGTTGCAGTAATATTTCCCGTTGTGCATGGTTGAGATCTAGGTCCAGCTGAGCTACCACCCTCAATGTGTTGTACTCGAATTCTATGGACAGCAAAGCCTTCTTCCTGTAGACCAGCTCATAAGGTGTGAAACCTGTTGTCGTTTTCCAAGTGGTGTTGTAGGCCCAGGTGGCCTCAACCAAGCGATCTGCCCAATCTTTTCTACTGCTGCTGTCCACTTTAGTCAAAATCTCTTCCAAAGCTCTATTAGTGACTTCCACCTGCCCATTTGCTTGCAGATGATAAGGGGTGGAAGTTCTATGCTTAATCTTGTGATGAGCGAGCAGGTCTTCAATCAGGTTAGAGGTAAATTGACTTCCTTGATTTGTGACTAATTCTCTTGGGTAGCCAAACTTGTAAAAGATATTTTTCCTCAAAAACTCAGCCACTTTTTCTTCTGTCATTGCCTTGATTGCCTTTGTTTCTGCCCACTTTGTCAGGTAGTCTATGCACACAATGATGTAAGATTTTTGTTTTGAAGGAGGGTTGATAGGACCCACAAAGTTCATGCCCCACTTCTCAAATGGCTCGAAAGTCACTTGAGGTTGGAGGGGAATTTCATCCCTTGGAGTCAGCTTCCCCATCCTTTGACATCGGTCACATTGGCTAATGTATCTTTTGACATCTTGATGAAGAGTGGGCCAATAGTAGCCTGCCTGTAGAATTTTGAAGGAGGTCCTTTTTGCTGCAAAATGGCCTCCACAGGGTCCATCATGATAGGTCAGAAGGATGTCAAAGACTTCCTCCTCCCTAACACAACACTTCAAAATCTGATCTGGGCCAAGTTTAAACAGGTTGCCCCTAATCCAAGTGAATGGCGCACTTTTCCTCACAATCTTACTCTTCTCTTTTGAGGATACGTGTGGAGGGAACTGTGTTGAAACCAAGTAATTTGCTATATCAGCAAACCATGGAGAGAGTATTGAGATAGCAAGATGTTCATCTGGCATTTGATCATCCACCGTCCCTTCTTCACCTACAAGCAAATCTAGTCTAGACAGAAAATCATAACCAACATTTTCCTTACCTAGCTTGTCAACAATGGTCAAGTAAAATTGCTACACTAAAAGCAACCATATAATGATACGAGCATTTACATCAGGTTTATTCATCAAATACCTAATCGCAGCATGATCAGTGTGTATGAATGTTTGATAACCAGTGATGTAGTGTCTGAACTTGTTCAGGGAATGGAGTACAGTTATGAGCTCCTTCTCGGTTACAGTATAGTTTAATTCTACCTTGGACAGGTTTTTGCTGACAAAATATATGGCATATGGTAGCTTCTCTTTAACTTGTCCTAAGGCTGCCCCTATAGCTTTGTTCAAGCCATCAGTGTGGATGTGGAAAGGTAGGGCCCAGTTCGGACCTCTCAAGATTGGGGTAGTTACCAGCTTATCCTTCAACTCATCCAAAGCCTCTTGACAGTTGTCAGTCCATAAGAACTCAACATCTTTCCCCAAAAGACCAAACAATGGAGAGGCTAGCTTACTGAAATCTTTAATGAATCTTCTATAATATCCTGCCAAGCCTAGAAAACTCTGAACATCTCTTACCTTTTGAGGAGGTGGAACCCTTTGGATGATAGCAATTTTGTTGGGATCCACCTGTAATCCTTGCTGAGAAATTGTATGACCTAGCACAGTCCCTTCGGTCATCAGAAATTCACATTTTTTAGGACAAAGGGACAGGTTCATTTCCATACACTTGGTTAAAACTTTTCCCAGGTTAGTCAATTCTTCTTGGAAGTTGGACCCATAAGGAGTAAAGTCGTCCATATAGATTTCCACCGAATCATGAACCAGCTCAACAAATCTGCTCAGTACTGCTCTCTGGAAAGTGGCAGGAGCGTTACATAGCCCAAAGGGAAGGACCCGATAGGCAAAGGTACCCCATGGACAAGTGAAGGTGGTCTTATCTTGGTCTTTCAGGCTGATTTGGATCTGATTATACCTGTTGAACCCATCTAGGAAAGAAAATAACTTCTTCCCTGCCAGTCCATCTAACACTTGATCTATGAAAGGCAAAGGGAAATGGTCCTTCTTGGTGGCTTTGTTGAGTTCTCGGTAATCTACACAGATTCTCCACTTCCCATTTTTCCTGGGCATAAGCACCAGAGGGGAAACCCACTCGCTGTCAGAGATGGGATAGATGAATCCTACATCCAACAACTTTTGCAATTCTTCTTTGACAATGTCCTTAAGGGTTGGATTCATTCTCCTCTGAGGTTTCCTAACTAGTTTACAATCCTCTTTAATGTAAATGTGATGGGTACAGACCGAAGGGTAGACTCCTTTCATCTCCTTATAGCTCCAAGCGAAAGCATCCAAATGGTGGTTCAATAAGCTACACAGCTCCTTCTCCTAAGAGGGAGATAGGGATGAGTTGATCTTCAAGGTTCTTTTAGGGCCAAATTCCACATTCTTAACTCTGGGAGAGGTCGAATCAGCCACACAAAGGTCCACTAAAGCGCTAGCTTGGGTACCTTCCACCAACTCCTCTAATGGAAACACACTGGAAGGTGGATTTTGAATCAAATTCTCAATCAGGTCATCCTCGGTTCGAGGACCTCCCTGGGTGGTTTCCACTGTGCACACTGGTGTAGAGTAGACTTCATCCTCATCTCCCTCCTCCAACCAGAGAGGTAAGTCATGTTCTAGCAGAGGTTGGGAAGGAGGATATAGGACTAGCTATTTGGACATAGGCCCATTCTTGATGGTCATGTTCCCAGCTCAACAACTAATGTAAGCATCCATAGTAGCTAACCAAGGCCTTCCCAAAATGAAGGGGTATCCCATGAGTTTTTCCTTTGGCTGAAGGACCGAGAAGTCCATCGGGTACTCCCAAGAATCAACAGAGACCATGACATCTTCCACAATCCCTTCAGGAGTCACAGTGGAGCGGTCTGCTAACTGCAGTATTGTCGAGGTCTTTCTTAAGGAACTCTAAAGGTTAAGTTTGAGCATAGTGTCCCTGGTCATCACATTAATGGCAGCCCCTAGATCAATCAGGGTGTGGGGGATTATGGTGCCATTGATGTGGACATCAACTACAGGACTCCCACGGTCCAAAAATTTTGGACAGATTACTTGTTGCAACATTAAATCGGGCAGTTGTCCTATGACATTGATAGTTGGGGCATCTCTCTTGCGCCTGCCTGGGTACCTAAAACACTTCTCCTTGATCAATTTGTTGTAGATTGGTACATATTTTATGGCTTGGAGAAGTGGTATTTTTAAACACAACTGTTTAAGTTCTCCCAGAAGTTCAGTCTCTTCTGGGTTTGGTTACGTGGTTGCCGTTAGTCTCTCAAGAAAGGGTGGAATGGCTTTGGGTTCACTTTCCTATGTCTCTTCCTCATCCTCCGGAGGAGGAGGTTGGCAATCTGGAAGGACCTTCCGAGATCATAGGTTGATCTCCTGAATCTCCAATGCATAGGTAGAGCATGTTGTCTCTCTAGTATATACCTGTTGGGTCTGTCTGTTGTTGGGGTTTGGGTTTGGTTGAGCAGCCATCTGGGGTTGTCTTAGAGGAGCCGGAGGTAATGGTTGTGGTTGAGTGAGTAGTGGAGACAAAATAGCAGGAGGAGAGTTGTATTGGGGCCTCCACCCCGGCTGGAGTGAATTCCACTAAGGTTGTGGTTGAACATGAGAATGAAACAAATGAGCAGCAGGTTGAGTATGGTATTAAGATGGATAAGACAAGGGAGGGGGTGCAGACTAGGAAGGATGAGTAGGGGGACCCCAAGAAGGTATGTGAGCAGATTGGTTGGGGTTGTAATAAGTTTGGGATGTCCCTTGCATCCCCTGCTGGTAAGGTCTGGATCCATGCAGCCTCCTTTGGTTGAGGAAGTAGAGTGGTTCAGTGGCTCCTTCAGCCCCTTGGTACATAGCTTTAAGTCCGGCTAAGGTTGGGCATTGGTTTGTAGGGTGGTGTTCCTCGCAAATGAAACATACCTCTACTGAGTGCAATGGACAATCGTTCTTAGGATGCTTCCATGTACACCTGGGACAAAAGATGGCCAAAGCCCTCTCAGCTTCCTCTTTCTTCTATTGGATTTGGAAAGTATCTAGTTGCATGGAAATGGTCTGTCTCACCTCACTTTTAAGGTCTTCCATCTGATTTGTAAACTCATGTTTGGAGAAGGTGGCGCTAGCTGAAAGTGGATTCCCCCTACCTCTTTTTCGGGCTGCCCTAGAATGGTTTCTAAACACAATATTTATGTCATCATAAGGTAGTTTGTAAATGTCTCCTCCAGCTAGCAAATGGAGGGTATCTAGAAGGTCTTCAGGGATTCCTCGGAACAGAATCAGCTTCAAATATTCAGGGTCAAGTGTGCACCTGGCCCTTTTATAACTAAGTTGGAACATTTTTTCATAGTCTTCTAAAGATTCATCACTTCCCATGGTCATCTAAAAGATTTCTCCCTTCATTTCCTTTGACCTACAGTATTCCCAGTATTTGTTGTTAAAGGCTTGCTACATTTGAGCCCAAGTTGTGATATTGTTTCCAGGTAACCCCATGAACCCTCGTAGTGCTACATCCTTGAGGGTAGAGGGAAAGAGTTTCAACTTTTGCTCATCTGCTGCATAGTCATAAGTTCAACAGAGGACAGGAAACTCAAACAAGAAGGTATCAGGGTCTTCAGTGGTCAATCCATGGAAGTGAGGTAAGGCTGAGGGACTTATGTTTTTCATTTTGGTGTCCCATTGGTCTCGCGGATGGGAAAGGCACCTTCTATTCTCTCCTCATCTCCTATATTGTTTCTGTGTTCAGCCATGGTATCAAGAGGAATGTTATCTTGCTCTTATTTTGTTATAGGATCTTCGTATATCTCTAGAGGTTCACCTATAGGTTCTCTTGGATCACTGCCACCAAAGAAGAAAGAAGGGTGACTCAGTGATGTGGTGGGGGTGTTGGGTAAGAATTTTCTTATATTGTCTCTGTTCCTACAAGGCATGAAACGGAAATCTTTTTGGTTGATTTTTGTTTCTTTTGCTACTTGCACCTGCAAAAACTAAAATAGATTGAACTGCAACTAACTAAAATCTATCTTGCTGAAATGAAAATGCAGAATTGAAATGAAAGCAGGAAATGACTAATCTATGCTGCTGAAATGAAATTGCGGAATTGAAATGCTAATCTACACTTGCAGAATTGAAATTGTGGAATTGAAATGCTAATCTATGAAATCGAGAAATATCTAATCTAGATTTGCGGAAATGAAATGAAAGAAGGAAATGTCTAATCTACTTTTGCGGAAATGAAATTGCAGAAGGGAAAGGAAACAACTACTCTACGCTTGCTGAAATAAACTACTAAGCAGAAGGTTGCAGTAGAAAATAGAAGAAAAACAGCAATCACAAATACTCTAATGCTTCCCCGGCAACGACACCAAAAATATGGTGGGCTCCAGTATTGTAGCAATAATGTTGCAACTCTTGGGAATCCCTTCTTTACTTTTATCAACCCGATAGTTCGTAACAAACTTGGAAGTGATGGTGCTATATGCACAAGTACTAGCTCTTGCCGCAGGCTGTCACTTGATCAGCTGGCGCAAGTCCGCTAGCAGCTTAATCCAACTTCTATGAGCTCTTAGAAGAATTTTTTAACTGTGATGGATGAAATCTAACTCAACAGAGGCTAATCTACTTGCAAAAAGAAGCGTAAAGCTAAAAGGAAATGCAAACCCTAGCAAACCCTAGTTTTACCGACTAACCCTACTGATGCAAGAAAAGGGATGGAAGCTGTAGAAATGGATGTCATTGACTCTTGGAAAGGTAAAGTGCATGTGACTAAGCTACTTCTGAAGCGAAATCTGAGAAGGAACATCTTTTTGTATTTTTAAGTAATCTTGTAGAATTATTATGCATGTGCTTTAACTGCTTTTGACTGTGCAGAGATTGATTGGAGAAAGGAAATGGAGTAGGCAATTGCAGGAGGTTAGGAAGGTGAAGAGAGGGCCTAAGGGGTCCCTAGCACCCTTCTAGAGAGTTTCACAGTAATCAGATCTCGAAAAACTGCTCACGTGATCTTCTACAGGAAGTCTGCAAGGGTTCTACAGGATGTTCTACAGGATGTTCCGAAAGAGGATTTTGGAGGTTTGATGGTGGAAAAATGGTGGAAAAGTGGAAATGGAGGTTGTATGAGGATTTTAAGGGGTATAGGACCTGGTGAATGAGGCTAAGGAGTGATTAAGATGATTGAATTTGTTCGAGGAAGGAGGGAGCAATGATGCACAAGAATGTAGAAATTAGGGCAAAGTGAGAAAATGTGGCAAATGAAGGGCAAGAATATGAGTTAGGGGATGGAGCAAGTTGTATTGATAGAGTAAGGGTAGGCAAGGAGGTATCACAGGTGTTCTACATGTTATTCCAAAACTGATCCAACGAAGACTAGGAAAACCAAAGGTCTAGTTATTTTGACCGAATTTGACCTAAATACCAGAAATCATGATGGACAAAAGTTTATTGGCAGAAAATCATGTAATACAACTATGAAAACCAAGCAAGAATAGATCTAAGCATGTAATCACAACTGGTATCAACTTTCCTAAATAAAAATCTAACACTAGCAATTGCATGAAAAGGCAAAAACAATGTTTTTGTGGCAGCAAGTATGCCTTGGTCTCAGCTCATGGTCCCAAGGAGGGGGAGATGAGATAAAGGGTTTCTTGATGGAATTTTTGTAGTTATTTTCCTTTACCAAACTATCAAATCAACCTGAAGCATGAAAAACTATCTCAATCATCACAAACGACCTAAGTAACCAAGCAAGATTTTAATCTAAGTAGCAAAAATTATTCTAGGAATGCAGAAAAAACATATAAAAGTACACAAGAGGAGGTATTGGCACTTAGGTTGGGCCTAACCCCAAGAGCTACAGCGTCCTAAAAGAAGCTCAGAGCTGATGCAAAGTGAAACTGATCTCCATTACTCAATAAATAACCATGTCACAAAAATGTTTACATCAAAAGCTCGAAAATGAGCTGAAAGGTAGAGCAGCACTAAAGTGCGAGAATACAATTGTTCAAGAGCTAAAATACCAAGGCTGGAAGCCTTCCTACTTATGCACCACGAGGACCTCCAACAGCCCTCCTTAACTCAAGGGGCTCAGCTGCTCAAAACTGCAAGTAATCAGCCACTTCTCAAAAGCTGCTCAGCTGCCCTTGGAAATCATCTTTGGTGGGCTTTTGAACTCCGAGCTGATGGTGGAGAACTTGAGGAAGGGGCCATTTAGTGCGGGAGACACCCTTCCTACTAATCCTCATCCGTGTTCCCTCGTATTTGGCTGTCAACTAGCTCATAAATGCTTGACCTTGGTCCAAAAGATGTCCAAAAATCTGCATTAAGCACATATTAGACTTCATGGTCAAGTGACTATTCTCATTCATTCAATTAACACAAATATACTCAAAAGCATGCATAAACTATGAAGAATGGTGGATTAATCGAGAATAATAGGAAAAATGAGCCTAATAAGTTCCCCATTTTTGGGGCTCATCACCAGCCTCTAGCATTTCTGCAACCATATGTTCAATTTCACTCTTTTGGGCATAGGGATATCTGTACGGCCTGATGTTTGGAGGAGCACTTCCTGGAATCAAATGAATAGCATGATCATGATTACGAATAGGTGGGAGACCTTTGGGAGTCTCAAATAACTTGGAATGATTGTCCAGGACTTTTTGGAGATCTGGAGAAATAGATGATTTCAATGTGGGAACCTCTAGCGAACATAGTTGTGTAATTACACCTTGTTGTTCCTTCTTTAGAATCTTTGCAATACCGTTAGAGCTGATTATATTTCTCGGTTTCCCTGCAATACCCCTTAATTCAACTTCCTTTCCTTCTGCACAAAATTTCATGAAAATTTCTTGAAAATTAAAAGCTTTTGTACCCAAGGATTGTAGCCATTGGACTCCCAGTACAACATCATCACCACCAATTGGAATAGAAAGCATTGAGCTATTCAATACATATTCTCCCATGGATAGCTTTATATTATGGCACTTTCCAGAGTAATTTATGGTTCCTCCACTTGCAACCATCACTTGGTGCTCTGGTGCTGGATATAGGAAGCAATTCAATTCCTTTGCTATCTTACAATGAATAAAATTATGGGTACTTCTTGAATCAATCAACACTATTACCTTTTTCTTGATATGTCCTTCTATCTTGATAGTTTGATGAGTGGTAATTCCAGCCAATGCATTACAAGATACGGTCAGATTCATTTCTTCTTTATCTAGGGTTTGTTCGTAGAGTATATCCTCCAATTTTGACATTTCTTGTTCCTTTTCTTCCTCCTCTTCACAATCTATGTAGAATAATTTCTTCTCAGCACACTTATGACCTTTAATGTATTTGCTATCGCAACTGTAACAAAGCCCTTTTTCTTTTTTTATTCCAATTGTTGTGGTGTAAACCTTGTAGGTTGTGGAAGGCTAGGGGCAACAACACTTCCATATTTATAGTTTTGAGTGGTAGGCTTCCAGGTTGCTATAATTTTGTTTCAATTTTTCTTGCTAACCTGAATGCCTTCTCTAATGAATCAGGTTCCCAAAGGTGAACATCATGTTGGATATTATCCTTTAAAGTCCCTATGAACAAATCACTTCCTATTGCTCCTTGGAATATCTTGTACCCTTATGTTCAATTTTTGGAAGTCCTCAATGTGCTCCATCATTGAACCCTTTTGTTTGAGATTTATCAATTGGCTAAAAAAAGTGTTGCATTTTGTATCCTCATAATGTGCTATCATTTCTTCCGTAAAAACTGCCCAAGTGACAATTTGTTTATGAGAGCAAAGCCATCAATACCATACAAACTAATTTGGTTGCAAATATAAAGTTGCAATACGTACCTTTTGTGTGTTTTTCACATTATGGAGATCGAAAAATTGCTCCATCTGTAGTATCCATGTTCCGGGATCCTTGCCATCAAACTTCCTCATATCTATTTTTGGAACATGGTGGGTCTTCAATCCAACATTAGAGTCTATGAAGTAGTAATTAACATTTCTTTTGTTCTCATCATGATTTCCCTTTACTACCCTTTCACCATTAGTGACCATTTCTTGTAGCATCTTATTCAAATTTATCTTCAATTCTTCCATCTTATCATCCATGCCATTCATCTTAGCGTCCATGCCATTCATCTTAGCTTCCATGCCATCCATCTTAGCTTCCATGCCATACATCTTAGCTTCCACACCATCCATCTTAACTTGCATGCCATTAATATTAGCTTCCATGCCATTCATCTTGGCTTCATTTACCTACGGTGAGAATTAAATTTGTTGTACTTGGTCTTGTAATTTTGATATATCATGTTGCATTTCTTCCTCTTATTCACAAGTCATGCTAGAGCTTTCAAGTTTCTTACTAGATGTTTCCATTTTATTTCTTCGGGGAATTAGTTAATGCTAATAACACTATTCCCTTTGAATTCCTTCAAACTATTTTTTCAAACCAATCTTATGCAGAATTTAAAAAAAACTACACACCTTTTTTCACTTTGTAAGAGCTCGATATTGAATCTTTTGTCTCTCTATAACTGTGGATCTTGAATATTTGAAATCTCATTATGTGGTAGGCCTTTGAGTCCTCTTCCTAACCCCACAACTATGATCAATATTGGATTCTCCAACGAAGAGTTATGCCAAATCTCCCATGGTAACCTGATTATAGACTAGTTCAGTAGAGTGAACTTGTACGACGTGCCACATGTCACTGTTTCAACCTTAGTACCTAAAAATAATACACAAAAAACTAAAAGTCATCGTCTTTCCAAAAATTCTTACGAAATTTCAATCTAATGCTCAAAACAAAAGTTATGACGATTTTCCCCAGGTCACCTGTTTGGAATGTAATTCGGGAGTCTACAAAAATTCTAACTTCCTCAGATCATATCTCCGTAAATATAGAGAGAAATTATATGAAAATTCGGATCCGAAGTTTAGAAAAATTTCAGCTCAAATGGGTTTTTGTGGTAGCTTTTGAAATGTCACAAAAAAGAGTTAGAGAAAAAATTCCACGATGACCTATTTGGAGCAGCGAAACACTAGAATCCAAAGCTCTGATACCAAATGTTAGGAAACCAACTCACAAAAATATAGAAAAGGTAGATCAACGCCTTATAATTCAGCCTCTTCGAGGGGGAAACCTCCTTTACATTACACAAATGAACAATTCTTGGATGATACAAATGACTAAACCTCCCTTCTATATATAGGATTCGGATCACAATATAATCAAGCTGACATAACAGTAATAACATAAGGGCACAAAAATAACAATAATGGGTTTCTATGGGGCATACTAATAACAATATGGGGGTAATAGGGGCACAATAATAACAATAAGGGATACAGTGACAATAGTAATGGGGGAATCACTAGTATTATAGGGGCCTAACAAGTGAGGAGGCTTGGGGGCATGAGATCCTTAACTTTGGTAAGTCAAGTATCTCGCCCAAGCTATGATTATGATGGAGGTGTTCTACCACATGACTCCTAAGGATCATTTCTAGGAATATTGGTAGGCATTAGGATGGGTTGAGTATTAGCTCCCCTACATCACATATTGCTTGATATGGGGTTGAAGTAGTAGCTCCCCCCATGAGATTTCTGGGTAGTAGCCCGATGAAGAATATTTCCAGGTGGTAGCCCAATGAAAAATATTTCTGGGTAGTAGTCCACTAACAAATATTTTTGGGTAGTAGCTCAGTGATAGATATTCCGGGTAGTAGCCCACTAATAGATATTTTGAGTTGCAGCCCAATGGACAGAGGGTGGTGGATTTTTCTCCCCGTGATTCTTCTTCTTTATATTCGAGAAATTTTTAGCACATAAAGTTTAGAAAAGATGGGACACATGATGGTAGGATGACATATTGATCGATGGATAATTTTTTACAAGTGGGATTCTCCCTAGTTGAGAGGGAGTGTTAAAATATAAAACTGTGGTCAAATTCCACCTTGGACTACTCATTTAATGGAGATGATGATGGCATTGAGTTCCTCTCTTTGAGAGTACCAAAATTGACTTAAAGATCGCCTCGTTCATACAAGCATAAGTTGGTTTTTGATTTTGTGCACCCACTCATGGATATTGGATCAGGTCAGCTTCACTCTCATGCACACTTGGACAGGTCGGCCTCAACATCAAATGAACATTGTTGGAAATACCTAGAAGCCTATAAATGCAAGTGACCTAGAATCTCATTTTGAGATCATATCATCAAGCATATTCTTCTCTTCTATATGATTGGGTTCGACACATTGGCAAAGGAAAAGCTCGTACAAGGGTTCAAAGTCACAGATCTAAAGTTGCACAAAAATTAGAGTTTCTATTTCGGACGCATGAAAAACATAGGGAAATCTCATCCATAGACGCATGCATGCTAAGGCCAAGGGCGAGTTTGGGAGCTACAAATTCTCGCATGCTAACCTAAAAGGAGCATTCAAGGGTTTGACTACAATTGACCATCATATAAAGTTTTTTTAATCTGTCTAAAGCCTGAATCGAGTTGTCTTTGATATATTTTACCACTATGAACTGGTTTCTAAATTTTTTGAGTTGTATTGTTGATCATATTGTATTGGGCTCATTGTACTCTTTGCTGAAAATTTTATGACAATCTAATAGAAGAAGAATTTGGAAGGGTTTTCCCCTAGTGGGGGTTTTCCCTGGTCTTTGACCAAATATGTTGTCTCTTTTTTATGTGTTGATTATCTTCTTTGTCATTGCATATATTTTTCTATCTTCAATTACCATTGATTAATGGAAATATTAATTGTAATTGGAAATATTGCTAATTAAAGTTTGGAATTAGGCTAAAGTAATTGATATAGCATAGAACAATTTGAAAATTAACAAATGGGGAGCCTTGCTGGAGTGTGAATGAAACATGATGGAATAACAACAGACCATGCCATGTTGTAGTACACTATCAGGTATAGAGCTTGCATATACCTCATCATTCCCCATGCAGCAAAGGAACAAAAAAATGGAGAGAATTTGTGCAAAGTGGGGGAATGTAGAATTGTTATGAGTTACAGAGTGTAGTGTTATGTGTGTGATATAGTTGAGCATTAACTAAGAGACATTGTATCATAGGGCCGGGACTAGAACTAGTTGAGCAATATAGAGCATAATTCAAAGGAGAACTGTAGAGTTGAAGAGCATGAGCTAGTATTGCAGCAGACCATATTTATATTTTTGTGTATATGAATGAGCCTCTATTTTTAGTTTGAAAATTGTATGAAAATTATAACAATGGCTAGAGAAGGTAGTTTCCTTCATTCATAAGAGGTTGGTGCCTCTTGGAAATTTGTAGCTTTCTATTTGAAGGGGGTTGGGGCCACTTATGAGTGGGTGCTCACAAAAAAGATGATGTAATTAAGTAGGTGCTCAATTTACATCATAATAACAAATAAATTGGTGGTTTTCTCCCTTTGGGTTTTCACATAAAAAATACATGTTTTAACATATGTGTGTTTCTCATTTGATGGATTGTGTGTACATGAGAATGTCTTATCTTGTTGTTATTTATATTGTATTATGAATGTGCTCACAAGTAATTGGAAAGTAGTAAAAATAAACGAATATTTTTTATTAAATATGTAAGAACCTCACTATTATTGATTCACACCCCCATCTCAGTAATTATTTATTCCAATATAGATTTTATAAGGAGGCACTTGTGAAGCTAAATACAAAAAGATATCATTGAGCAAAGAGATGAAGAAAAACTAGATCACTACAGAAAAATAAACATCAAGATCACATGGAAGATGATGTATCATCCATCCCCTTGGAGGATGAAATTGAAGTACATGCAAGATCTATCATTAAGATACAAATATGGCAACGAGAAGAGAATCTTGGACTTGACACATCACCATGAAGTTACATGTCATCATTGCTAAGTAATGGCATGTCCAAGTGTCATCATGAGATTCAATGTGTCATTGCATTTTGTCACATCATTGTGGATGTAATTATGTAATCTCCAAAAAATATGAAAATGTAAAGTGTGGAAGCTTAAGGGGCACACATATAATGTGAAGAGTCATGTAGAAGCTCAAGGGTTTCATAGGAATTTTAAAAGTCACATGGGAGCTCAAGAGTCATGAGGGAAGCTCAAATCACAAGGGGGGTGGAGAGGCACCTCATTTGTTATATATACACCCTCATAGCTCAAGCAAAGTAATTTTCACCTTGGATTCTCAAGCTAGGTATAGGAGAGAAGATTATTATTTTGAGACGAAAGTAGTTGCTTAATGTTCCACTATTGTAGCTAGTGCTATATTAGTGTAACGATGTATCTTAGGAATTTCGCTTTAATGATTTGAAGATCTTGGAATTGACACACTTTTCATGCATATGTCATGAATGATTGTAAGACTATTTATGGTCTATGTACTAATGAAAATGAACTATTTTGTTGGCCTCAATATGCATCATTGAAATGTGTGTTTCTTGTTCTTCATGATCATTATTTCTTTGTGAACTATTTCACAAGATTGTTAACAATTCTTTCAAATTTATGCATGTGCCTTTATTAGGATAGTAATATTACAAATATCTTAAAAGATCACTTCCTTTTCCTATCCATGGAGGAACCATAATACACTTTTCAATTGAATACATCACAAATATAACCTACTTGTTTATCTCGAAAGTACATTCATTTCTCTTGTGTCATTTATTGCATCCAAGGAAAATCTTTAAGATAATGGAAACAATACTTATTTTTTAGTTGGGGATCCTAATCTAAATAATGTGAGGACTAATTGAGATTGCACATTAGAGATACCCCTAACTATTGGTGGCATCCAATACCATCAATAGTTATGGTGCTAGAATGAAGGAAATCTTTTTATGGCTGATAACATACCACACCCACATAAAAATTGTTTTGTGCAAAGTAGTATTGTCTGAGCCCAACTCCAACTCATATTTCTGAGAAAGAAGAGTCATATCACTAAGGTGTAGAGCATGCATATGAAGTCATTTATGAGAAACTGCAAACACTTTGGCCTATTACTCGTCATTTTGTTAGAGCTTTTGGATTTCTTCTTGTAACTTCATTTTTTCCTAATAAACAAACAAAGAAAGAGACAACCCACCGTGATGTGTTGGTTTCTTCAAAGGAAGAATTGGTTAACACAACCATTGAATATTTGGTTGACCAATCTAAATGAATTCATCATCAAGGATATATTCCACCACCTATTGGGGAAAATTTGGATAGGGAAGGAGAATATTTCCATTTTTTTTTATGAAGAATAGCTGAGAGGATACAAACAATCGAATAATAATGAGAATTTGAACAATGAGGGAGAGTAATCTTCATAATTAGAAAGTGAAGAGGAGGAAGAAAATGAATATATGACTGATGACCAATTGGATTAGATGGCCCAAGGGCCTCTCACTCTTTCAATAAATTTTCATCATTTACCAAATTACCTAGAAACGTTTCCGACAAAGTATGATCTTGATAAGAAAGTGAAGGTCGAAGATCATATTGATGACTTCTACTTGCATATTAGGATGTTAGAGGCAAAATATGATGATGTTTCTTGTAGATTATTTCTATATACTCTAGAAGGTATAGCATCAATTTGGTATCATAGCCTTCTGCTAAATTCAATCCATAATTGGATGGAGTTTAAATACTTAGTGTTATAAAAGTTTGTTGATGATAAAACTGCAACCATGTTATTCAAAGAACTCAGAAACATTAAGATATGGATAAAGAATAGGTTAAGAATTTCAATCAAATATTCACACATATTTTGAATAAATTCCCCACTAATGTACTACTGCATGATTCAATCACTAAAGATTATTATACTACTACCTTGCCTACTAACATTTCCATTTTTGTTAAGTGTGCTATAAAAGAAACTTTGGCTCTCAACTTTGCAAAAGTAGTTCTTGTTGAAAAGGAATTAAGGTCTATTGGGTTCAGTGATGATAAGGAATATTCTAAAGACTCCAAAAGTACCAGTAAGAAGTCCTTACATGGAAAGCTTGACCAAATCCATGAAGTTGTTAACCAATGAAGTATTTGAACTCTAGAGGAAGACATGTGAGGCTTCTACCAATAATACATCTTTTAAGTTGTTATTAAGGAAGAAAAACAACCAATCGGTTAAGTATCCACAGAGCTCCAATGTTTTATTTAATGTTGAAAACTCAGGCATGGATAACTACTACACTTTTCATGAAGAAGCGCATTCGGAGAAAACATGCTCTCACTGGAAACACAACATCAATGTTGTGGTTGCAAATGTTATAGAATGTTAGGTCCCTATAATACTAGTGTAACCCCTTATTTTTATTAGTGCAACCCCCTTATTATATTGTTGTGCCCATGTAGTCTCCATATTTTTATTATTGTGACCCATAGAAGCCCACTATCGTTATTGTTGTGCCCTTACATTATTATTATTATGTTGGTTATGATTATATTATGACCCCTTAGACTCCTATATATAGAAAGGAGGTATTGTCATTTGTATCATCCAAGAATTGTTCATTTTTGTAATTTAAAGGAAGTTACCCCCTTGAAGAGGCTGATTTCTAAGTCGTTGATCTATCTTTTCTATCTTTTGTGAGATGGTTTCATAACATTTGGTATCAGAGCTTTGAATTCTAAGGTTTCGTTGCTCCAAATGGGTCATCATGGAATTTTTTCTATAATGTTTTTTCTACAAAGTGTTAGAAGCTAAAACAAAAACCCATTTGAGCCTAAATTTTTCTGAACCTCGGATCCAAATTTCAAATCTTTTCTCGCTATATTTTCAGAGATATGATCTGAGGAAGTTATGGTTTTTTGCAAGCTCTAATTCCATCTCAAAAAGGTCATCATGGAATTTTCGCTAAAAAATATTTTCTACGAAGGTTAAGACTCTGAAATTAAAAAAAAAATTGGTTTGAAATATTGCTAAAACTCATGTCCGAATTTTAGATCTTTTCTTGCTATACTTTTGCATATATGATCCAAGGAAGTTAGGGTTTTTGCAGGCTCCCGAATTACATCCCAAACAGGTGATCTTGGGAAAATCGTCATAACTTTCTCTCTGAGTATCAGATTGAAATTTCGTAAGAAGTTACAGAAATAGAATAGACTGTAGTTTTCTACGTATCATGTTCAGGTCTAAAGGTTGCAACAATGACACATGGAACTTTGTACAAGTTTTCTCTACAGAAAAAATGTATAATCAGGGCATCTTGGGAGATTGGGCATAACGCTTTCTTGAAGAATCCAATTTCAATCAGACTTGTGGCATGGAAAAGAGGATTGAGAGGGCTACTGCATTTCGCAATTTCAAACATTGGAGATCTGAAATTTCCGAGATACCTGAGATTCAATATCGATCTCCTACAAAGTGAAAAAAGGTGTGTAATTTTTTTTTGAAAAATTAGTTTGAAGGAATTCAAAGGGCATAGTGAAGAATAATTATCATTAATTGATGCCCCGAAGAAATAAAATGGTAACACCTAGTAAGCAACCTGAAAGCTGTCGCATGACTCGTGAATAAGAGGAAGAAATGCAACATGATATATCAAAATTACGAGACCAAGTGCAACAAATTTCACTCTTATAAAAAGTAACAGAAGTTAAGATGGATGGTTTAAAGAAAGACATGGAAGATAAGATGGATGGTTTAAAGGAAGGTGTGGAAGCTAATATGGATGGTATGAAAGACAATATTGAATATTGGAAGAAGGACAGGGAAGGTTGGAAGGAAGGTTTGACAAAGTTGCTACAAGAAAGACTTCCTAATGCCAAAAAGGTAGTAGAGAAAACTCAAAATGAGAACAAAATAAATGTTAATCATGATTTGAAGAATGAAAACATTGAAGATTTGAAGAAATACGTGCAAGGTTTGAATGAAGCTTTGACAAAGTTGTTACAGGAAAGGATTACTAATGGTGAAAAGGTAGTAGAGAAAACTTATGATGAGAACAAAATAAATGTTAATCATAATTTCATAGACTCTAACGGTTGATTGAAGACCCACCATGTTTCTGAATATCGATATGAGGAAGTTTGATGGAAAGGATCCTGTAACATGGATACTACAGATGGAGAAATATTTCGATCTCCATAATGTGAAAAACACACAAAAGGTACAAATTGTAACTTTATATTTGGCACCAAATCAGTTTGTATGGTATCGATGGCTTTTCTCTTGTAAACAAATTTTCACTTGGCCAATTTTTATGGAATAAATGATAGCACATTATGAGGATACAAAAAGCAACACTTCTTTTAGCCAATCGATAAATCCAAAACAAAAGGGTTCAATGATGGAGCACATTGAGGACTTCCAAAAATTGAATAGAAGGGTAAAAGATATTCCAGAGGAAAATAGGATTGATGTGTTCATATGGACTTTAAAGTATAACATCCAACATGAGGTTTGCCTTTGAGAACATAATTCATTGGAGAAGGCATTTAGGTTGGCAAGAAAAATGGAAAGAAAAATTATGGCAACAAGGAAGCCTACCACTCAAAACTATAAAGATGGAAGTGTTGTTGCCCCTAGCCTTCCACAACCTACAAGGTTGACACCACAACAACTGGAAGAAAAAAGAGACGAAGAAAAAAGAGAAAAAAGGCTTTGTTACAATTGCGATAGAAAATACACTAAAGGTCATAAGTGTGATGAGAATAATTTTATTTTA
>APFE030197629.1:2834-14579 GCA_000404065.3 Pinus taeda | reverse complement strand
GCTTGAACTCTGCGACAACATTGCTCGCGGAGAGTTTATTTTTTAACGAGCTTGAACTCTACGACAACATTGCTCGCCAGTCGTATGATAAGAATGTCTCATTCAAGATGCCATTTTTTATGGAGCTTGCACCTTTTGAAGCTTTGCCCCGGAGCCTCTCGGATACGTGCTAGGAACGACCAACTACACCTATCTACTTAACTACTAATCACCATCAAGGCTAGGTAGGACAATTTTTCCTTTACTTTGTCGACGCGCAGATTGCCCCTGCAAAGATGAATGGTTTTGGCCACTCACCCGACCTAGGCAGTTGAAGTCAGTAGAATCATAGAGCTAACATTAGCTGGTCGTTTATTGCTTGCTTACAAAAGGTTTGCATGCCCCCAGGCATAGTGAAAAATTTCCAGGTTACCAAGAAAAATGCTTCCTCAGCAATGTCTATCGAAACAGACAAAGGTGAATGGCGCAGACGCACCTCCACTCACATAACTTTGACGAAGGTATCTTATTCCAACCTGTTCCCATTTTCCTGTAAGGACGGGTTCGCTAAACTATTCATATACCCCTCGCGGAAATCCACTCTATACCTGAGGTTTTCCTGCCGAAACAGACCAGGGTGCATGCCCATCAATCACACCTTCCTGAATCACTCACGCTCATCAGGTGGACGGACTACAAACCGATGAGACATTTATTGCATGAAAAGACTGTTTAGGGACAGCATTTGACTATTTGCGATGTGTGATCCGGGGAATGAAATTTGGTCCACGAGCTTGACCATTCTACCTTCATGCAGAGAACACATTACTCTAAAGAGTGAGGAGACGATGGCTCCCATGCAATAAATATAGTCGCGTCCAGCGAGTAGATTGTAATCTAAAGGTCCTTGAACTACCATAACATTCATGTGAACGGTTTTCCTTCTCAAAGTAATGGGCACATTTGGAAGGATCCCTAAAGGTCGACTAGTTCCCTTGTCGAAGCATGTTAGATTTCTCATTTCAGGAAAAAGCGATGGCGAACCAAGCGCTTTCCAAGCAGTTGAGCAAAGGATACTCACAGAAGCCCCTTCATCAATGATGGTACCATCCATAACCATTCTATAAACTTCTACAATAGTTTTGAATGGTACACTGGCTGGTAAACGGGGTCTGCCTAGTAGATTCCAGTCAAAGGAAATGACTAGGTTGCTTGGTGGTGGGACCCAATAAATGGCCAGATATGACTCTGATGAACTTCCTTCCTGTGGTAAAGAAACAGGAGGACTGCCCCCAAGCTCATCGGAGTCGGTGTTTATGAAAAGAATTTGAACGGTGTCATTCTCTTTCTCTTCAGTGACGGTATCATTCGAAGATGAACACTCTGAAGGCAAGACCGGGTGAACTGTCGTATCGACCCTTTGACTTTCATCTGATATGGATTCAGAGGGTTCATTTTCAATGATAGGTTCTTCGGCTAACCACAATGACAGGCAAGCGGGATTTTCAAACGGTGGAGGGCTCGGCAAGATTTTTTGATATCCAGGAGGAAGTTGTAGCGGTGAAACCAGATGATTATCTAGAACTCTTTTAGCCTCTTCAAGGAAGAGACAACAATCGACGGCGTGATCACCTTCACACAACTTACAAGGAAGTTTAGGATTCCTTCTTTGTCCATGTGCTTCACTTTCACTGGTTGATGGTTAGCATTCAACATGATCACCAGAGGTTGATGCTACCAGATTGTGCAAACGAGGAGACCAGTCCCTTAAGATCCGAGGGATGCAGGGACAATCTCGGTGATAGTGGTCTCCATTGAAAATGACACAAGGAGATTTAGTTTTTGACTGTGCGGTGCGTGAATTTTCACTAGACGATACTTGGTTGCTCTCTTTCAATTTTGGTTCCTTTTTCTTCTTTTCCTTTTTCTCTTTCTGCTTATTCTTCTTCTCAGTTACTTGAATTTTAGCTTTATCGGCTTTATCAAGCGAAGAGGAAGGAGGAGACAGAGAATCAGATGAAGTAGAACGTTTTGAGGCAACTCTAGTGTCATCTAGTTGCTGATTAGACTGTTCAGGAATTACAGGATTCTGAATGACAGAGGTAGAGAAGATCCAGACGGCCAAACCAATTGTCAATCCTGGAAGTGACAAAGTGGCCATGCAGGGTGGACCCACATCTCCCCAAGAGGAGAAGGGACTAGGATTTCCTTCACGGGGAAATCCTTGGTTGGTAGACTCCATTTTCTCAACATGAAGATCAACAGGGGAATTTGTGATGTTATTCCGATTAAAATAAATTTTTAGATGCTTGGACACAACTTGTTTTTTCAATTTTAAAGATTCGAGAAAAAACAAAAGATGACTCTAGTCGCCTTCGTTTTTTATTGAGCTTGAAGTGACAAGCGCTCAGAGGACCTTTTCCTTTAAGGAGTCTAAAAAGGAGCAAAATAGACTTCTTTGGAGATCTAGGCAGAGAGGATTACCAAACCAATAGTAAAACTGCAGAATACTTTTTATGGTACGGCACTCAATCTTCCTGAATGTTATGTTCGGTGCATTACGATTGATAGGGCGATAGACACGGCTTCCTAAGGATAAAGGATGCAGCCTATTGTGGTCTCCCAATAGATACGTGACGGTACGTGGGAGCACAAGTCCGTAGTAGCACTTGTCGTGTGAGAGTGGAGGAATCACCCAACCAACACTGAAAGCAATAGTTACGAGGCTTTACGACGCCAGAATATGTCTCTAGCCTAGACCTCTAGATGTTGTGCGTTAAGTTCCAAAGCATTGTTAGATTCATTGAATTTATTTTAAGTTGATCTTGCTTAATAGTTTGCCTTTCAGGTTCACCACGTGATGTATGTATAATTCCTAAAATGCAGTCTAAGATGATAAAAAAAAAATTTATCTTCTTTCAGCAATGAAAATCCTAATTACTAAAGGGAAGAAAGTCAAGCATTTTTTCTTCACAGAGGACAGAACACACTCTAAATGCACAGTCCTAAATCAAGCCAAGCAATCAAAAATGCAAATGCACATGCATGTATTTGTTTTTAGCTCTCTTAATGTGTGAATGGCGTTAAGAAAGCTATGTGCAAACTTGAATTACTTTTAAAGCGACAGTACTCAACAAAATTATTTTTCAAAATGAAGTGAAAGCAAGATAGGCACTTTGCAATTTTGCAATGGAAATTGCTTTTTGACACTTTAAAACTAATAATTCAAATCCTATGCAACAATAACTTTATAATCGACTATCAAAAACAATGGAATTGCTTTCTAAAACTGAAAATGATAGCTACGACACTTTCAAATCTAGAGAGGACAGTTTGACTATGCTTCTTTTTGCAAAAGAGAACTAAAACGACGCAAAATACATAAAAAAATGTTTATAGTTCTTTGCACTAAGGAGGCGGAATAATGCAAGAGAAGGGGGTTTTCACAGAAGCACACTGATTACAAACAGCAAAACTCTTGAATAAGACTAAAAACAGTGAGAAAAATTCACAGTCGGAGGGTAAAGTTAATCCTCCTTGACCATCGCACATGTTACACAGTGAACTCAGTATGCAGCGCACCTACTCCACTAGGGAAGTGCGATGCATATAGGTTGCCTTGAAGGCAGGGTACGATGGTATCAGTGTGAGACTTTGAATGAGATTTCACTCATAGTTTGTGTTATCTCAAAATCAGACCCTGGTAGGCTGTAGACCAGGAAGACTTCAAGTAACTGTTTCAAACCTACTTTAGGCTGAGGCTTAGCCTCCTCAACCTGAGAGGGCTCTCTCAAAAAGGGTTAATGATTTTGATTATAGATAAGATGGCTAACTCTTGTAAAACAACTGTGAAAATATGAATGGTGGAAACTCATTTAACAACTATCCATTGGGCTTATGGAGTCAACAACACCTCAATAAAACAATGAGCTCAACCTTACATGGAAGTCAGGGCATTCAGCATTCAAACATTCAGAATACAAACTCATATAGAACCACACAGTTAGTTTATAAATGTATACAGGAAGTCAGAGCACATTCAGTGAATTCTGAGTGATCATACATCCATAACACTGCAAGAATTAGGGAAAGGACAACATCACATATTCTGAACATAAACAATCCTTCATGAATCCTGAGAAGTAAGGTCAAATATGCATTACTGAAAATGAGTCTTACATGAGCCAAATACAAGCTTTTCTCATAAAATTTCCAACCCTTGTTACATTGCTGTCTCAGCTATATATAATCCTTATTCTAACTAATTCGAGTTTCCTCCTCCAGCATGAGGGGAACTTTAACTCGATCCTTATCTCTAAAGATGCCTATTAACTATTTAACTGTCTATTAAATACAAATAAATTGCTGACTATAACTTTTAAAAAGTCCTAAATAGATTATGACTCTAACTCCATCTTCGTGCCATAGTAGCCACTTCTCGTCCTTTGACACCTGGTTCCCTTTATATTTGGCTGATTTAGATATTAAATATGCCATATTGGCCTTTAAACATTGAATCCCTATCTGCCCGTGGTATTCGGATATGTCCCCTGTTTCTCGGCTTCTTTATTCCATAATTTGCTCAAACATGAACAACACCTTTTTTAGTCTTTAACATCCCAAAGAATGGAACGTGGCTACGTTTTGGATATACTGTAGGCTGTGGTGATGGACAGGTGTCCCTTTTTCAAAAACTCCCACTCATAATAACAAACTGCTCTTTCTGCGTTAAAAAACATCATCTACAGCAGTTTCGTAGCGCGCTACGAAACTGCTGTTTTATTTAAAACAGTTTGCCTTTTGTCCCGAGATCTTTTATAAGCAATCACCCTCTGTAAGCAGATCCTTAGGAGTGAGACCATACAAATGGGAAAGATGTGACTTAACCATGATTGGAAGTCTCCCAACTAGAAATTTGAGCATCTTCTTCTTCTTCAACACCCAACAATTCTATAATGCCCGTTTCCATAAGATATTTGAAAAGCTTGCTGCTTTTCTTAAATTTCTCAAGATGTCGTTTAGATATGCAGAGCCTTTTGATTTTTAACAATAAAAAGAGGCTTCATAAGCGTTCCAGAATCTGAGAAAATCCGAATCTCATTTTGTCCGTCATCCTTTTTAATTTCAACTTGAGGATGGATGCAGTGCCTGCGACGTAGATCTCGCAATTTCTCTAGAAGATTCTGTTTCAAATTCTCTTTTTCCCACGGGCATTCTTTGACCTCACAAGTAAAACGACACAAAAATCCTGGAAGTATATGACAACGAGAAAAACCAGAACTGTAGCAAGCAGGTTGGTAACATTTGGAAGATTCCGCCGGTAGAAAGCTTCGCGTAGTGCCCGGACCTTGTCTGTTCTGGTTATCAACAAATGGAACAATGCAATAATAGCTCCCTTGAATTCTCCACCTCGTATACTAAATTTCCCAATGTATGTATTATATCTTGCTCTGCCCTTGTTGGGGTGAAGCTACACTTGCTCCTTCCATCAATATTCTTCTCGCATGATTGCTTAAACTGTACATTAAGACCATTCCACAGAACCAAATGAACCTGTGCATGAGACTCGTCCAAGTCATGAAGCATCTGCGCATCATGGAGAAAAACTTCCGCTCCATACCACTCAGACATATCCGGATGTAAAAGCCATCCATGTTATCAACATACGGATAGAAACGCCTTGTCTTTTCCCAAAGATGGGTGAAAGCGGTGCTCCCTAAAACATATAAACCCGTGTTGACTCAAGTCCAAACCACATGGGATAACCTTTACATCATGCTTGCTAGGTGTATAGTTCACAGCTGCCTCATTCTCTGCCACAGTAATTGAGCAAGTTGAGTATGCTATATAACCTCCTGATTTTGAGCCTGCATCCGCCACGTCAATTGCAGCAATTTTCACATTTTCATCTTTATGTTCACAGCATTTGATGCTCGTTCATATGCGAGCTGAATAGATGAGCATATATAATCCTTGGCCTGCTTTGCAACAACTGTCATTTCTGCTGTACCAAATCCTTTAATATTTATAGATTGATCTGCCTCATCTGCGAGAATGCGCGAGAAATTGAAACAAACGCACCGAAGAATTGACAGAACGGTCTTCAAAAAGATGATATGATACATAGGTTTTGCTAACTCCAGGTGCCCAAAAATACCAGGGCACTCCGCCATACTAGCAGAGCAGGTTTCAGACTTCATTTTGCGATCAATGGTGACCAAACGAGGATCACTCAGACCCCCAAGCTTAGGCTTCCCGCGTTCATAGGTCTCGCTGTGTTCAATTTGGACTACCGACATTTTCCTAATCTCATCAGGGCTGATTATTCCGAACTGAACAATCTTCACCTTTTCCACTTCGGTCGGTGAGTATGGGAACCGTGTGTCCATGCTGGCCTCTTATGAATACTCTGGAAATTTATGTAATATGTTTGCTAACCCTGACAGCGATTTCAGCTACAAAGATTAAAAAAAACAGAATTCAAGCCCATCTATATTCTGAGTGAGTAGCAGAAGGACCTATTTCAACTCCATATTCGCTATGAAGCTTCTATCCTGAAGATTAACTTCTGGCTCAAAAATCCAAATCTCATGACATATGGCTTCTGTTGTATTCTTGTCATCGCCTGTAATAACCAACACACGAATTCCAGCTTCTCTGCAATCCCTAATTTCTCTATGGACCTCTGCACGTGGAGGGTCCCTTATTCCTTCAAAACCAGCAAAGATCAAATCACTTTCAATTGATGAGTAATTATCAGGATCAAGCAAAAGCTTGTGGGCAGGATGTTCCTCTCCATCATATGTAGAGAATTCATTAAGTTCTTCATTATATGCAAAACCTAAACATCATAAAGCTCCTGAAGTCATCCCTTTCAGTTTTTTGCAGTATGCTCTGTCGAAAGTCCACATCTAATTCAACAACTGTTCCATCTGATAGCTAAATCTTGGAGCTTCTCTCTAGCAGACTCTCAACTACACCCTTCACCAGCAATGTGTTCTTTCCTGCATTTGACTTAACAATAACTCCCATTGACTTGCGCCTCCACGGAGCCAAGCACTACACACAAAGAAACCCTGTTTCTAACTCTGTTCTGTTTTACAAAAAAAAATGAATGTTCAGGATTTCAAACATTTTTTCTTCAGTGATAACAGTTTGCAATCTAGTTCAGGTGTTTAGGCTGAAAAAGTAAAGGTCAGTGTATGGAAAACACAGGGGTGATCTAAGAGGTTACTAGAGCCACCACTCAGGGCAATTATATTGCTTGCAGATCTATTGTTTAATTCATAAACAAAGCATGGAGATTGAGTGAAGCAGCATTGATCTACTTTGCATTTGTATGACAAATGCAGTTCAAAGGCTAGCTGGCTTGACTTCAGGCTCCGTCTGTATGTTTATAAAAGAAACAAGGATAGATAAGCTAACAAGTAATCTAGTCGCTCCCCAGTGGAGTCGCCATTTTGTTACACGGGAATAGTGTCCACTCGGATGCTATTATTCCCACTAAGATGGGTGGCTATCTTAGAAACAAACAATCAAAGTCTACTATTGATTCCTTTTATGAAAATAAACGAAAGGAGAACGAAGAGGGCCAACCTGAGTCTTCCGCTCGATTTCCTCTCCTTCTTGATAGAGTTTTGCCACTTCTTCTTTGTCTGCCTAGCTTCAAGGACCTGTGGAATCACAGCAACATACAACTGTGCAAGAAACAAGGATCTAAATTCATAAATAATGCAGGATGAGATGTGCATTAACCATATACATGAATATATAGACAAGTACACAAGAATATGGAAGGAAACAAGAATAGCTTTATTCAGATGAAAAGTAGCAAGAAGATTACAACCATGTTCTCTGACCCAGCATCATCCTCTAATTAAGAAGCCCTTCTTCACCTCAAGAAAAGCTAGATCACCCAACACTGTGAATGTACACCAGAATACCAACAACACTTCTCTATAAGATACAAACTTCTAGTCTCTGGATCTCTGTGATGAGGGATTCGTATATAGATGATTATAGAGAGGTGAGTCATCTTTTGGGATCTTGATTAGTGTCTTCTCTCTGATAGTTCCTGCTTCCACTTAGATAATGATGATCTCTTACTCATCCCTGGTCGAAAATGGAGAGGCAAGTGTCAGAGGGGAAGCTTCTGGAAGATTCCATGATCTTCCACCTCGCATTTTTGTCCCTTCCATTTGTCCATTCCCGACCATCGCACCTTACAGAGGAGAAAATTAGTATTCATTGCACCCTGTACATTGGGAAGGTGATATGCATCGCACCCTTTGCATTGAGCTTCCAATATGGTCCAGTTTTGACCATTTATGAGCAGTTTTCAGTGGAGAACTTCTCGGAGATTATGTAATCAGTTGACCTTGTTCCTTTAGGCAATGAAGCAACACTTTTAGGGACTTAAGAGCCCTCAGTTTATGGAAATTTGTGATTGGGATTGAAGTGCCCAAAAATGTCTATAACACCATCGAAACAGACAAAGGTGAATGGCGCAGATGCATTCCACTCACATAAATTTGACCAAGGTATCTTATTCTAGTATGATCCCATTTTCCTGTAAGGATGGGTTCGTCAGACTAGTCATATATCCCTCATGGAAATCCACTCTATAGCGAAGGTTTTCCTGCCGAAACAGACCAGGGTGCATTCCCCCTCAGTTTCAGTCACATCTTCCTGAATCACTCGCGCTCATTAGGTGGACGGACTGGAGATCGATGACACATTTCTTACATGAAAAGACAATTTAGAGATGGCACTTGACTATTTGCGATGTTTGAACCAGGGAATGACACTTGGTATATGAGCTTGACCATTCTGCTTTCGTGCGGAAAAAACATTACTCTAAAGAGTGAGGAGACGATGGCTCCCATGCAATAAATATAGTCGCGTCCAAAGAGTAGATTATAATCTAAAGGTCCTTGAACTACCATAACGTTCATGTGAACAGTTTCCCTTCTCAAAATAATGGGAACATTTGGAAGGATCCCTAAAGGTCGACTGGTTCCCTTGTCAAAGCCTTTCAGATTTCTCATTTCAGGCAAAAGTGATGGCGAACCAACCGCTTTCCAAGCAGTTGAGGAAAGGATACTCACAGAAGCCCCTTCATCGATGATGGTACCAACCATGACCATTCTGTAAGCTTGTACAATGATTCTGAATGGTACACTGGCTCGTAAACAGGGTCTGCCTAGTAGATTCCATTCGAAGGAAATGACTAGGTTGCTTGGAGGTGGGACCGAATAGACGGCCGAATATGACTATGATGAACTTCCCTCCTGCAATAAAGGAACGGGAGGACTGCCCCTAAGTTCATCGGAGTCTATGTTGATGAAAATAATTTGAACGATGTCGTTCTCTTTCTCTTCAATGATGGTATCATTCGAAGATGAATACTCTGAAGGCAAGACCGGGTCAACTTCCATATCGACCCTTTGACTTTCCTCTGGTATGGATTTAGAGTGTTCATTTTCAATGATAGATGCTTTAGATGACCACAATGACGGACCAGCCAGATTTTCAACCGGTGGAGGACTTGGCAAGAGTTTTTTTATATCCAGGAGGAAGTTGTAGCGTTGAAATCAGACGATCACCCAAAACTCTTTTAGCCTCGTCAAGGAAGGGACAACGGTGGACGACGTGATTAACTTCACACAACTTACAAGGAAGTCTGGGATTCCTTCTTTGTCCATGTGCTTCTCTTTCACTGGTTGATGGTGAGCATTCAACATGATTGCCAGAGGTTGACGCTACCGAATTGTGCAAACGAGGAGACCAGTCCCTTAAGATCCGAGGGATGCAGGGACAATCTCGGTGATAGTGGTCTCCATTGCAAATGACACAAGGAGATTTAGGTTTTGATTGTGCGGTGTGAGGATTTTCGTTAGACAACACTTGGTTGCTCCCTTTCAATTTTGGTTCCTTTTTCTTCTTTTCCTTTTTCTCTTTCTGCTTCTTCTTCTTCTCAGTTACTTGACTTTTAGCTTTATCAGCTTTATCAAGCGAAGAGGAAGGAGGAGAGGGAGAATCAGACAAAGTAGAAGGTTGGGAGGTAACTCTAGTCTCATCCAGTTGCTGATTGGACTGTTCAGGAATTATGGGATTCTAAATGACAGAGGTAGAGAAAAGCCAGACAAGCAAACCAATTGTCAATCCTGGAAGTGACAAAGTGGTCATATGGGGTGCACCAACATCTCCCCAAGAGGAGAAGGGACTAGGATTTCCTCCAAGAGGAAATCCTTGGTTGGTAGACTCCATTTCCTCAACCTGGAGATCAACGGGGGAATTTGTGATGTTATTCCAATTTAAAATAAATTTTTAGATTCTTTGACACAACTTGTTTTTTAAATTCTAAAGAGTCGATAAAAAACAAAAGATGACTCTAGTCGCCTTCGATTTTTATTAAGCCTAAAGTGACAAGTGCTCAGAGGACCTTTTCCTTTAAGGAGTCTGAAAAGGAGAAAAATGGACTTCTCTGGAGATCTAGTCAAAGAGGATTACCAAACCAATCGCAAAACCGCAGAATACTTTTTATGGTACGGCAGTCAATCTTCCCGAATGTTGTGTTTAGTGCATTGCGATCGATAGGGTGGTAGACACGACTTCCTAAGGATAAAGGATGCAGCCTATTGTGGTCTCCCAATATATACTCAACGGTGCGTGGGAGCACAAGTTCGTACTGGAACTTGTCGTCTGAGAGTGGAGGAATCACCCAACCAACACTGAAAACAATAGTTACCAAGTTTTACAGCACCGGAATACGTCTCTAGCCTAGACGTCTAGATGTTGTGTGTTAAGTTCCAAAGCATTGTTAGATTCATTGAATTTATTTTAAGTTGATCTTGCTTAACAATTTACCTTTCAGGTTCACCACGTGATGTGTATATAATTCCTACAATGCAGTCTAAGATGATAAACAAACGTTTGATCTTCGTTCAACAATGAAAATCCTAGCTACTGAAGGGAAGAAATTCAAGAATCTTTTCTTCACAAAGCACAAAGCACACGGTAAATGCACAGTCCTAAATCAAGCCAAGCAATGAAAATGCAAATGCACATGCCTGTATTTGTTTTCATCCTTCTCAATGTGTGAAAGACGTTAAGAAAGATATGTGCAAATCTGAATTACTTTTAAAGTGACAATACTCAACAAAATTCTTTTTCAAAATGAAGTGAAAGCAAGAGAGACACTTTGCGATTTTGAAATGAAAATTGCTTTTTAACACTTTAAAACTACTAATTCAAATCTTATGCAATAGTAATCGTATAATCGACTATAAAAAACAATGGGATTGTTTCTTAAAACTAAAAACAACAGCTACGACACTTTCAGATCTAGAGATGACAGTTCGACTATGCTACTTTTTTGCAAAAGAGAACTAAAAATGACGCACAATACATAAAAACATTTATAGTTCTTTTCCCTAAGGAGGCAAAATAATGCAAGAGAAGGGGGTTTTCACAGAAGTACACTGACTACATACAGCAAAAGTCCTGAATAGGACTGAAAACAGTGAAAAAAACCACAGTTTGAGGGTAAAGTTAACCCTCTCAGACCATCACACCTGTTACACAGTGAAACTAGTATGCAGCGCACCTACTGCACTCGGGAAGTTCGATGCATACAAACTTCCTTGAAGGCAGGGTGCGATGGCAGCAGTGTGAGACTTTGAATAGGTTTTCACTCACAGTTTGCAATCTAGTTTAGGTGTTTAGGCCGAGTAAGTAAATATCAGTGTATGTAAAACACAGGGG
>APFE030197628.1:25354-87136 GCA_000404065.3 Pinus taeda | reverse complement strand
AGCTTGGCCAGGCTGTCAATCGGTTGCAGTGGATGCCTCGGGCGCATCGGGCGGGCTAGCCATTGCTTGGAATACGCAAGTGCTAACTCTCTCCAACTTTCATGCATCTCACCACATTATTCAGGCCACCTTTCACATTATAGGCACTAACATCCATGGACACCTTACCAATGTTTACTTCCCGCAGGAAGCAGGGAACAAAATAGCTTTACTTAATACTATAGAAGCTCTGAACCTTAACAGAATGCATCCTCTTTAGATCATTGGAGGGGACTTCAACATGATCACTAAGATGGAGGAAAAGCAAGGGGCGAGAATAAGGATGGAACAGGATAATGGCCACTTCAAAGATTTTATCCAAAACAATTCGCTAATCGACCTGCAATTTTGTAATGGCACGCATACATGGAGCAACCGCAAAGCGGGGAAGCATCAAATCACTTCCAAACTAGACACATTCCTCATATCTGATAACTCAGCTCATTTGGGAGGGGACATAGTGGCATAAATTCTCCCTCATTCTAGCTCTGATCATTGGCCTATCTCCCTCCAGTGGCAAAGACCAGGCAACACCACCAAACAGCCCTTCCGCTTCGAAGAGTTCTGGCTCACCCACCCCTCACTCAAGGACTTCATCAGATCTACATGGAACACCTTCCTACCGCTAGAGGGATCCAAAATGTTTCAGTTCCAACAGAAACTCAAGCATCTAAAATCCCAATTAAAGCACTGGAATTAAGAGACATTTGGAAATATCTTTAAGGTGCAACAAGATCTAAACAAGGAAATGGCATATCTCCAGCAGCAAATAATTGTACGGGGGCACACTAAAAGGACCTTGGAACAGGAGCAGCACATTCACAATCAACTGGAGGAGAGGAGAAAGCAGAAGGAGATATTATGGAAGTAGAAATCCAGGATTAGATTGCTGAAAGAGGGAGAAAGGAAAACTAAATTCTTCCACCGAACCACTATTCAAAGAAGAATGCACAACAATATCTCTTTCATACAAAATCAAGGAGGGGTAAGAGTGGAAAAGCATGTTGGAATCGAGGGAGAGCTTCTAAGGCATTTCAGGCAATTTCATCAAGAGCCCCTCGCAGATACATGACTTGCTATAGAAACAATCACCCAAAATGTGCCAAAAATTATCATTGAGGAACATAATGAGCTTCTTCTATGCCCTATCATGTCCTAGGAGGTGGATGTAGCTATGAACCAACTCAAGGAGGGCAAAGCCCCTGGCCCGGATGGCTTCACTACCACCTTCTTCCACACCTTCTGGGAGCTGATAAAAGATGAGGTCTGGAAAGTGGTGGAGGAATCTAGAGCTCTTCATTGGATGTTACCTTCTCTCAACCCAACTTTCATTGCACTCATTCCAAAAGAGGAGAAATCCAAAACTCCGGATAAATTCCGCCCAATTGCTCTCTGTAACGTTATTTACAAAGTGATCTCTCAAGTCATTGCCAACATGTTAAAGCCACTTCTCCCCCTGCTCATCTCGCTTGAACAATCTGGCTATGTGGAAGGGAGACAGATCTTGGATGGCATTATCCTCACACATGAAATCATACACTCCCTTAAGCACTCCAAACAGGCAGGTATGATACTTAAGCTTGATCTTTTAAAAGCCTTTGATAAGCTTAGTTGGACATACATTCAAAAAAATTTAAATGCTTTCGGATTCTCTCCTATGTGGGTTCATTGGATTATGAGTCTTATCTCCTCATCCTTCTTCTCTATTCTTGTGAATGGCATCCCCTCCCATCCCTTCAGTCCCTCTAGAGGAATTCGGCAGGGCGACCCTCTCTCCCCCTTCCTCTTTGTGTTAATGGCAGAAGGCCTGGGATGTCACATCAAACAGGCCCTCCTCACCCAGCAGCTCAAAGGTCTCTCCATTCACCACTCCCCAGCTATAACTCATCAGCAGTTTGTTGTTGACAACATGCTTTTGGTTACCTGTCATTGCAGGAAGCCTCCCTCTTTAAATCCCTACTCAATGACTTCTCTGAGGCTTCAGGAACCAGCATCAATAAAGCCAAATCGCAGATATTTTTCTTCCATACTCCCCCTGTCGTGTAGCATGCCATAGCTTGGATATTGGGTTTCCCCATAGACACTCTCCCTTCCAAGTATCTTGGAGCCCCCCCTTATTGATTCAGCCATCAAGCACTCCTCCTGGTGCATCCTCATCGAGAAGCTTGAATTCTGTCTCAACCTATGGACGCACAGAACGCTGAACATTACAAGTCATGTGGTGCTCATAAAAGCTATGATACATGCAATGCCGCTTTATTTATTCTCTATCCTTGCAGCGCCTAAGTGGGTAATTAAAAGAATAAGGGATCTATAGCGTAACTTCCTCTTGGGAAATAAATCCACAAACCATAAATGGGCTCTGGTAAAATGGACCACAGCCTGTATGCCTAAAAAAAAAGGTGGCATTGTCCTGAGGGATCCCAATCACAGCAATGCTATCATGTGTGCCAAAATGTCGTGGCAATGGCTCTCTTCCCCTGAAAATCCTTGGGCCGCCCTTTGGACTGCCAAATATGCCAATCATAGACCTCAGGAGGAGCTCGTCAGATTCACTCCCAATGCAAAAGGTTCACTCATATGGAATGCTGCCAAGCAAAACTTCCTGTTGATTTAGCAACATAGTTTCTAGGAAGTAAGAAATGATAGAACAACTTGATTCTAGATGGATTCCTCGAACCAATTGCCAAAGCTCAAAAAAATTCTTAACCCACTTCCAAGCTACATCGGGGAGGAACAGTAATAGGAAAATATTTGGCAGCATTGGACTTAGGAGACAGTGCAATGTTACAGAGAATGGAAGCAAGGTGATAGGCTAATCAGGAATGCAGATCACCTTTCTATGAAGGATCGGGAAAGGGAGCTCCAAAAATGATGTATAAGACACTCTGAAGGGAGGGACATTCTACGATGGGGTTACAGGCCTAAAGGAACCTTTTCCACCTGAGAAGCCTACAAAATTATATGCACAGAACCTTCCCCTCCCGATCCCATTTGGGGTACAATATGGGCTTGAGGCACCTGGCCCAAAGTCTCCTTTTTCCTCTGGCTGGTCGAGCATCAGAAAATTATCACCTAGGATAAGATAAGGCGAAGAAACTGACATGGCCCTTCCATCTGTGTCAATTGTAAATCCCAGGAGGAAACTCGCCAGCACCTTCTGGACTCATGCACCTTAGTTAATCATTTGTGGGAGAAGGAAAGCTTCAGATGTCAAAGAAGATGCAGAGTGACAGACGATATCACCAATTCCTTACGTCATTGGCAAAAGAATCCCTACAAAAGTGAAATTCTCAACCATTTATGGAGGATGATTCTTGGGCTCCTCCTCTGGGGCATCTGGAAAGAAAGGAACAAGTGCATATTCAAAGATCAAAGTTCTCCACTAGAAATCATCTGGAGCAAGTTATGTATGAATCTCAAAGAGACTCTAATGCTCCGCTCCTGGACTCAAGATGACCTTCCCTCTCTAGATAATGAGAAAGCCATCTGGGCTAACTGGAACATGCAACTCCCTCAAGAAACTCACAATAAAGCCCCCTCAAAAAGTATCAACATAAAAAAGGATTCTTGGACAGCTCCTGCAAAGCACACCTTCAAGCTCAACTTTGATGGACCTTCAAAGAGAAACCCTAGAAAAGCAAGTTTTGGCAGAATATTCAGAAATCACATAGGCTTGCCTCTACTGGTTTACTTTGGAAACATAGGATGGGACACCAATAACTCGGCTGAGTTGGAGGGTCTATGGCAAGGCCTCCTCCTCTCATGGAAACACAACTTCCATCCCCTGGAGGTCGAAGGTGACTCCTTGATCCTTGTTAACATGGCCAAGCTGCTCCTAAATGGATCTCATGCAAGGAAAATAGCCACTAGTTGGAGACTCGAGGCTAGATTGGAGGCCATAGAACAAGTGCTTCTCAACAACAGGGCCATCATCTTCAATCATATTAAGAGGGAAGGCAACAAGGTTGCTGACCTCCTAGCCAATGTGGGTGTGGAAAATGAGCATACTCTAATCACAGGAACTCTAGACATAACATTGAAACATGATCAGGAACAGGAATGCAAATGTTTGGTCCAAAGAGATGTTGCCCCCCTGGATGCGGGTGTCTAAGGCCGCTTTCATTGCGATGGGACTGGAGTGGGCTATGAAGAGCCGCCACCTACCAGCCTTGTATAGCGGAGCCGGATCCATGTGGAGGGAGGGTCACAAGCAGGTGGGTTTCACTTGGTTTAAAGGAATGTATGCTGGCGACATTAATACTCCGTTCACCTCTGCATGCGCTATCTTGTTTTGGCTCTCAGCTCCCATGAATGCCACAGTTATGGTGGGAGAATCTCGAGGCAGGGGAAGGTGCATGATAACCAGACTCCACCATGGGTTTCTTCTGTTGTTTCTTGTGTTGTGTTGGTTGGGCTCTGGCTCAGCTAGCTCGAAGCCTCTGTCTAATTCCCCGACTCCCGCTATTGCTTTGGGCTCACATCCGATAGTCTGTGTGTATGGTCTTAGTCATATCTCTTTAGTGGTCTGTTCTGTAATTCACAAAGGCATTGTCTCTACTATCATGCCTCAACTCCAACAAAGAATGCTCAGCCACAGAGGCACCTCTCGGGGTGCGCCTTCTCGCCCTTCTTCCAGTGACACTACTTCTAGTCAACACCCTCGCACTCGCAATGGAAGAGGGAGTATTCTGAGGCCCAGTCAATTTCTTGAAGTCATCTCTCCAGGTTCCTCATCCTCGACCTCCTTTGGTTCTGCAATCTTCACATTCAACTGCTTCCTGAACCGTCCTCGAATCATTGCCCATGTATCTGTGCTCTTTCTCAAGGAAGCCCAAGAAGAGGGCATATCCAGTGTTCTACGCGAGGACCAGGGAATAGATTGGATGCAAATTGTAGGTTCCTCGTGAGACATGGAAATGCTGGCCAGCAACATCAATGACACAATGATGGAGATTGCACCCCGAGGTTCGACTGCGAACGAGGATGCCCAAGCTGAGGACTTGGTTGATGGTGGATGGTGTAGGATCGTGGAGGAGACTCTTGAAGCTTAATCCAAGATATGCAACTTCTTTTCAGGTTATGCAGCGCAATATCGAGGGCTTTTTATCAATACTGATAATTTTTGTATATGTTGTTGTGTCGAGGTCAATCATGTGTGTTTTTTTGTAAAACTGGTAAGCTCAGAAGGGCTAAACTGTGTTCCCCTGGATCCCCTACATGGGACTGCAAAACTTGGTCTTGTCCAACCTTTATGTTCTGAACACTTTTTTGTTTCATGTTGCCTTTCCTTCTGGATAATTGGTTCTTTTTTCTCGTCATGTTGTAATTGTACGCCTTTAATGTGAATAATAGAATAGTCTTATTTAGAAAAAAAAAATGTACTATAGTGGTTTATTTCGGTTTCCCCAATGTACTATAGTGGTTTACTTCAGTTTCCCCTTTAATGTAACAACTTGGTAAATAGATAGTCATTTTTAGAGGTTAGACATAGTTTTCCTTCTTATTCTATGTGTTCGGGATACCCAGACATGCTATCATAAAGATTATTTTTATCGTTTACCATAAAGATTAGTTCTATAGTTTATGGTAAGGATTACTTTTACAGTTTATTGAAAAGATTAGTTTTTTTACAGTTTTATGAGTACATGAGTATTTATTTGATACAGGGAGATACTGTTTAGTGCATTGTGTGTACATTTACTTTCCTTCATGCAGTAATTGTAACATTTACTGTGTGCCTTTTTGATTGCAAATTCAATTCTGTTTTTACAGTCTAATGTATTTTCAAGAAATCTTAATTTATTTTATTCTATCATTCAAAGGAGTAAGTTTGATAATTCAACATCATTTCTTAAATAAAATATGTTTTGCTTATCTGTTTAGTACGTGTAAACATGTAACTCTAATCCTACCTAGAAAGTCTCTCCTTCGAGTCACGAGCCTGGGAATCACGACCAGAGTCTCTCTCGAGCACTTTTTGTTTTGCACAGTTAGACTAAATTGAGCTATAACAAGGTGCCTTGGGCCTCATTGTTTAGCTCAAGTCTTTTAATATTGTCTTTGAGTATATTCCCACTGGATAGGATCCCCTCTCTAAATTCTTTCCCCATCTATATTTCCCTTCCAAGGGAAAATGGGTAACTATTCCTTCGTAAATGTTTCCTTTTCACTACTACAAATATCTTTCATTTTTTATTAACATTACTCCTAATTATTGATTAATTAGGTAACCAAATGTATCCTGGCTTTGAGCCTCAGTCATTATCATTTTAACAACATAAAGTAAGAAATTTAATGTCGTAAAACATAAAAATAAAACTTAGTAACTACAATAGTTTTTTTTTATGTAGCTTCAGGTGTTACAATTTTATAATTAAACATGATAATATATATCTATATCTTATATATATATATATATATATATATATATATATATATATATATATATATATGAGCCTTAGCTGAGCATATAGAGGAATCCAAATCTGCATTCAAGAATCTAAAGTCATTACGAGGGTTTATCACTTCCACCATAGGAAGCTTAGGGAGGAAGCTTAGGGACGTGATTGAGATTGAGAGGCATGATAGAAATATTAATAGGGATTATTATGGTTGGAAATTGAGTATGAGCTCGATTTTGACTCCCTCTTCATGATTCTGACTCTCTTTTTTCCCCTTTCTCTTTTTTATTCTTTGTGATTTACCTTTATTTTCTTCTGGTTTAATGATTCATCACCTAATTTCCTTTTTAATATTCTTTAATTTCATGTGTAGAACATAATAAGTATATTTTTTTAGCAGCCTCTCTTGAAATTATTTTGTTCTCTATAGCAACCCTTGTGACCCCTAGGTTTCAGTTACTATTTTATTTCCCCTCTTGACATTTCTCTTTCTTAATTTATTTGTTGACATATTACTAAATTTGTCAATATAACTAATAAAAATATAACATTATGGAACCTCCTTTTTATTTTTGTTTTATAAATTATTAATAATTTCTAGTAAAATTCTTAACACTATAATTCTAGATCTATATCATTTAAAATTGGTATATTCTAATTAAAGGAAATAATCATCATCTAACAAAAATATCCTATAAATTGACAAAAGTAATATAATAAACATTTATTAAAATAAAAATATTTAAATTGAATTATTCTCAGGAATATGTCAACTAAATATATTTTTTATTTAACGGGAAAAAGTCAACCCCTAACGATTAATACTATATAAAGTGAACAATTATTTTATATAAATTGATAATTTTGAAAAATAATATTTTATATGTAATTATTTCATCACAACTAGTTTTTAACTAATTATAGAATATATTAATATATATTTCCCTACCACCAATTCTTAAATAATTTTTTAACTAATTACCAACCACTAATCTAACTCTGGAAGCAATGCATCCATGCTATTTATACCTACAGATTGATTGATTTCTCACCTTGTCGTGATGATGAACAACATTAGTTGGTTCGAACTTCGACCAAATCGTAGCAATGTGATTAATCCGAAAGATATATATATATTATATATATATATAATATATATACTATATATATATATATAAGATATATATATATAATTATATAATTTAAATTTAATGAAATTTGAATAGCTTTATTAGATCCCTTTCTTCTTCGAAGAGAATTAAATTCATTTTGAAACCATGTTGTTCTTTTGGAATAATATAAATATTTTCTTACATGGTGAACCTTTTATTGTTTTAAGAGTCAACAATGATTGCGATAATGACTCCTAAAGGTTGAGGGGACGGACCTCACTTTACATCCCTTTCTATTTATAGATTGTTCAATTATTTTGAGGATTCTCTATGATCTGGATAAGTAATTAAAAATTCTGAAGGATTAATACATTAGTACAAGTATCTAAAAGATGATATACATCATAATATTCACTCTAACTTTATTGCCAAGAATTATTGTAATGTGGAAAATGATATAGAAAAAAATAGACCTTTGATAGTGGGATAAAATGTAGCTTTTCTTTGAGACTTATCCCTTCAATTATTTTTATATGATTATGAGGTTCAGGGAATTATGGAGAAATATAAAGAAAATTCAAATGCTTTTCTTAACATATAAAGTTAAAATTAAAGAAAATACATTGCATTAGATACTCCTAATAAACATGTGTCTTTCTTCGTTGATCACATAAGTATTATTGACTATCTAATGTACAAGAGCAAGATGAAAATAATGAAGGAAAAAAAAACATCCTAACATTGCCTTAAGTTCTACTGAGAAACACCTCTTCCCACCTCTTCCTCAAACTCTCTTGGGATAAGGATGTCAGATCTTGACTAAACAATTAGGGATTTGGGAAGAAGCCTCTTAGTAAAATATTGAGATTAATAAAAATATTGTTCATTTGAATTAAAAATAAATTGGTGTCTTGTAAAGAATGAGAGGATCAGATAGAATTAAAATATACTAAGAGGTGGTCAAATAGGGTTTTGTCATGTGGTTACATAGAATGGATTTTATATCTCCCACCACCTTCAATTCATTGCAAGTGACATCATTATGAGAAATATTGATGTAATGAATACATGCTTATTAATATTTTTCTATTGACCCTCATTTTCTCTCAAGAGTTGAAAGGAAAAATGATTTCCCTTGAAAAATAAAAATAATACAAAGAAATTATTAATCCAAATAAATAAATAATAAAAATATTTTAATGAAATTAATATGGAAAAGATACTCAAAAAGTATTTTTTTAAATAATAGCTTCAAAAAAATCATTAATCTGAAATTTAAAAATTAAAAATATTCACAATTGATAATACAACTAATACAACTATCTTAAAACATTTTTTTTAGTGTTATTAAGTATGAAGAGGTTTATGGACTAAATATAATTTTATTTTATTTTATTTACCATACCTATGGTTTATTTATATTTTTATTTATTTATCATAACTCTCTTATTTACCAATGTATTTTCCCCATAATCTTGGTATATATTTAGATGTTGATTTCTAATCATATTTGGTATATTAGCATACCTCTTTTATCTTTATTTATTTACCATATATCTTTTATAAATATGGTATTCGACCCATGGCATTAATAATTATTTGTCCGATGCTATTTGGCCAATATTCCTCACCTAAATAAAACCTCTTTTTTGAGTTTACATAAATATAAAGATGTTAATCGAGTAGATGTAAAAAGGGATTTTAGTTATTCACCATACCTCTAGTTTATTTGTATTTTTATTTGTTTACCCTACCTCTTTTATTGTGTTTATACATATTAATAATTACATTGATTTTTAAATAGGTTCACATTAGATTAAAAATGTGAGATGCTAAACATTATGTTTTTACATTAGATCTACCTCCATACTAGGCAATAGATTGCCTATCGGCATAAGATAACTACTCTATTATATTGTTGTTATTTCAATGTCTCACAGGTAATTAAGAATTCTCAAAGATTCATATATTAAGAATTATTAAGGATTCTTACACGAGTACAAGTATCATCTTTACAACTAGAAGAATAAATGTTAAGATTAAAAAATATAAAAATATTATTTATGTTAATTTTCTAAATAACAACAGAACCTTGCAAGAAGTGACATGATATAAGTATCTCAAAGTTAATATACATCACAACATTCACTTGAACTATATTACTACAATTCTATTATATTTTTATTATTTTAATTTTGGAGGTGTCGTCGATCTTGACAAGTAATTAGGAAACCCTCGACGAAGTGACATGATATAAATATCTCAAAGTTACTATATTATATTGTTATTATTTCGAGGTGTGTCACGACAGGTAATTAAGAATTCTCAAAATTTTTATAGATTAATAATTATTAGGGATTCATACATGAGTAGAAGTATCATCTTTACAATTAGAAAAATAAATGTTACAATTAAAAAGATGTAAAAATATTATTTATGTTCATTTTCTAAATGGCAACAAAACTGTGGATGATTTGACATCATACAAGTATCTCAAAGTTAATATACATCATAAAATTCACTGAACTATATTACTACAATTCTATTATATTGTTATTCTTTCAATTTTCAAGGTGTCCCCATGATATTCACAAGTAACTAGGAAACCCTTGAGGAAGTGACATCATATAAGTATCTCAAAGTTAATGTACATCATAACATTCACTAGAACTATATTACTAAGAAAAGTGTAAGTTTTATGTTGAGTGATTTTCTTTCCTTAAAAAACAATTAAGAAAATAATAGACTTTTGAGAGTGAGATAAAAGGTAACTCTTCTTTCAGAATCTTTTTATATGATTATGGGTTTTAGGGATTCAACATCTCTAGATAATTATGTAGAAATATCAAACAAATTCAAAATATTTTCTTAACCTATAAATTTAAAATTAAAAGAAATGCATTCAATTGGATGCTCCAAATGAAAAAGAGTTGTTCCCCATTGAGCACATAACCACGACTAACTATTTAATGTACAAAAACAAGATAAAAATCATGAAAGAGAAAAAACATCTTAGCATTGCCTTAAACTCTACTAAGAAACATCTTAGCATTGTTTTAGAGATTGAATGTGTTAGATGTTTATTATAAATATGTGTTTAGTAGCTAGTTAATTTAGAAACTATTCTACTATATTATTATGATGAGGAGGTGTCGCCATAATTCTAATAAGTAATTATCACTTTTACCATTAGAAAAATAAATATTAAAGAATATATTTATATTAAATTATTATTATGTTGGGGTGTTTCCATCATCTAAATGAGTAATTAATAATTTTTGGAGTATAATTTTGGAGTATTAATTATTTTTTATGATTTCTTTATCTTCTTGTGGTTTCATCATTCATCCCCTAATTTCCTTTTTAATATTATTTAATTTCATGTGTTTAACATAATAAGTATATTTTTAAGCAGCCTCTCTTTAAATTATTCGTTTGATCATTAGCAACCCCTTTTTTAAATTATGTTTTTTTGAGACTTGTAGGTTTTAGTTCTTATTTTATTTCCCCTCTTGATCTTCCTCTTTGTAAATTTATTTCTTACAATATTACTAAATTTGTTAATATAACTAAAAATATAGCATGGTGGAACCTCCTTTTATTTTTATTTTATAGATCATTAATATTTTCCTAGCAACAATTCTTAACCTATAATTCTAGTTCTATATAATTTAACATTGTTATAAATTTAATTAAGGGAAATAAGCCATCCTCTAACAAACAATGACCCTATAAAATTGATAATAACAATATTAGTAAATAATTATTAAAATATAATGAAATAAAATACTTTAAATTGAATTATTCCGAGGAATTAGTTTTCAACTAAATATATGTTTTTTGTTTAAGCGGAATAAGTCAAACAATAGTACTATATAAAGTGATATTATTAAATAATTAGACTATTTGTAATTACAACAATTTTGAGGAATTGAGGTAGGCGGGTGCTTTGAGAGGAAAAACTAGGGTTCAACATAGGAAGTGACAGAAGTAAGCAGATAACCATAGAAGGACAAGGAGGAGGGAGCTCCACTCCCTCCTAAAGCAATGTCATTTCAAGCATAGGCAGAGCAGCGAATAGAAACAAGCCTCAAAACCCCTTGGAGAACAAGACAAAAATTTTTGACACCCAGAAGGCAGAGGGCAGAAAACCCCATGAAAAAGAAGAGACCAACGAGGAAGTCTGGCAGGAGGAGAAAGCAAAAGACAAAGGTCAGGGATATGAGAATAAAGCCAATATGGGGACCTATAAACCAAAGTCTAATATTAAACTGAGGGTAATCCTAAATGATCCAGCTTTGTAGGAGCACTGAGATCACATGACACACTATGCAATAATCTTCAAGTTTATGGGAATCTAGCCGATGGAGAAATATTTGTACACTTGGATAAAGTACACCTGGAAACTAAAATGAGAGTTAAATATACATCTTCGATCCAAAGGTTTTTTTACAGTGGTTTTGACAAACTTGGAAGACAGTGACAAAATTTTTGAAGGAGGAGCATACTTCTATGCAGCTGCTGATCTCTATATGTGACCATGGATGATGAACTTTGTTCAACAACGAGAAACATTCACATCGGTCCTGGTATGGATCAGACTATATCCATACCTTTAGATTATTGGATGCCATAATCTTTAAAAGCTATAGGTAATAAATTAGGTCATTTTTAAAGATTTCAGAGGCAACTCTCTGAGGAAGGTATACTTCCTTTGCCCGCATATGTGTTGAGATGGACTTATCAAGTGCACTCCCAGATGAAGTTATCCTAGAAGTCTTTGATGATGAATGTGTTCAGACAGTGGACTATGAACACATACCATTCAGATGTCACAAATGTCATGAACATGGACACCTACTCAAAGACTTCCCTCTTAATAAAAGAGAGGAACATCAGAAAACTAACAAAGGGAAAGACCCCATAGGTTTTATCAAAGTGGGAGGAAAAGGGAAAGGAGGTGGAAAAAATATCCAAAAGACCACTAGTGAAAGCAAAGAAAGAAGTCATAACAATTTTGATATCTTAGAAGAAGTAGAAGAAGAGGAGGGAACTCAAATGGAACTAGAGGACCAGGAAGAAAGGGGGAAAGGAAAAGAGATTAGCATGGAGATCACTCAGCAATAGAATGAACACAAAACAAACCCATTGAGTAGATGGAAATAGAAAGAGACCATGATATGACTCAAAGCGAAAGTGGCATAGAGGACCAAGACTTATAGGAGATCCTTGAGAGGGTGAACCTTGAACTAGAAAAGTTTCTAGAACAAGGAGGGAACAAGGGAATTAACTCTCTACTACAGAAGGAAGTTGATAGGGTGCAACAACTATTTCTTAATAGGTCACATCAAAAAGCTCTAGGAGCCAAAAGAGAACATGAAAATCAGGAAAACAAAGGGGTTACCTCATTGGGATTAATAATAGAAAAATTGGCAAAAAACCCAAGCAAGAAAAGAGGAAGAAAGAGACAAAAAGAATTGCTGCTAGAATGTGGAAAACTCATGATGTACTCATGTAGGATGGAAGATCTCTCTAGCTACTCCTTCATAGACCCCCCTCAATGAAGGTCACAACCTGGAACATTAGACGACTAGGGAGTAGAAGGAAACAAAGAAATCTAAGTAATAGAATCAAAGAGGAAACTCTAGACATAGTGTTCGTCCAGGAAACAAAATGTTCACTAGGAAAGATAAGAGAGAATCATAGTAGATGGTTAAATAGATATGAGTATCTTGAGGTCAAGGCAACTAACTCAGCTAGAGGCATTCTCTCTTTTTTTTTCGACAGTAACGGTTAAGTTTATTTAAGGCGGAAAATAAGCTGCCGCGTGCTCTTACATTAATGAGGAAACAGAGACAGAGATCTGTGGAGATCTAATTTTGTTTGGAATGTTCGCCATTGATCCAGAAGTTTACCAGTCTGCCCGATGTTGAACTTCAATGACTTAGACATAGGTTCTCTTTAAGCTGACTGTTGGATATGGTGAAACATTGCTTGGTGCAAGAGGATTTCCTGGGGCGGCTCCTGATTTTGTTGTTCATAAGAGCACCGATGCCAATGAATTCCAGAGAAACCTGTATATCCACGGTTGCTTTGGAGAGACTGCTACTGCTACAAGGAGCTCCATCTTTTTTACATCGCTTAGATGATTCTGCGTTTCGGAAAAGAGAAGCTGAGGTTTGATGATCATGGCTTTCAGGATTGGACAGAAAAGTGAATATCAAAGCAGGAACTGAGATGCCCCCTTGAGGATCCTCAGAGGGCTCTTGAAAAGCAGGAACTCGACAGGGAGCAGAGACCAATGGAAGGGAGACTGATAACAGGCCTGAAACCGCCGATTTACTTAGATTGAAGATACTTTAAGAGGAGGTCCCGAAGAACAGGGTAGGAGATCCAAACAACAGGTACATTAAGGAATGGCACATGAAGATTCAATCGAGTTGACCACCAGGGATCTCCGAGAATAGAGGGAGCCCAGATTAGCCTCCAAATCAGCTTGAGAGTTAAGAGTCCTTAAGATATGAAAGAAGGAAATTTTATTGAACTTGGGAAGAAGAAGCCGGATTTTCCTGATAATAGTGGCTAGATGAACCTGATGAGAGGTCTTAGGAAAGAGCAAAGCCTGAATGATGAGTCTAGAATCTCCAAATACAGAGAGAGATAAGATATTTCTGTTAATCGCCAGGGTGAGCCCCTGCCACAGTGGAAGAGCCTCCGCTCTGTTGTTGGTTTCGATTCCCAAACCCCAATGAAACCGCAGTTCCGTGAATCCACCAGGACTTAGAAGAACTCCACCACTGCCAGCAACACCAGGGTTTCCTTTGGAGGCCCCGTTGAAAAATAAACTATGATCAACTAGGGCCGATCTCCACTTAATGAACTCTAATTCCTCCAGCCTAATCTCCAAGATGGCTTGGCCAAAAGCAGGAGGAACGAGCCTTTCCTTCAGATTTGGGATCAGATCTTTGAGCCATTGCTCCTTCTCTTTGACCAGAATCGTTTCATTCCTTGATGAAGTATTGGCTTCCAAAGCCTCGCCCATCAATGCTTTTATTTTAGAAATAACTCGTATAGGATTGCAACTTTCTTCTCGGAAAATTTTGTTATTTCTTTCCAACCACAGTTTCCAACAGATAAATTTAGGAATCCACATCCAGCTTGATTTAAGAAGACTTTTTTTTTTAAAGCTGAAGGGAGATGAGCTAGCCCAAGTGCGGAACAGAGAAGGGATGTTATCCGGAAAATCAAGGTTGGCTGGATCTAACATCAGGACTCCCCTCCAGACTTCTTGAGCAAAGGGACAGAGCAGTAAAAGGTGACTGACAGTTTCTTCGTCAGACAAACAAAGAGGACATCTGGAAGGCCCTTGCATCCCTCGTCTTCGCAAGTTGTCTCTGGTGAGAATGCTTTGTCCAACAAAAGAAGTTGATTTTAGGGAGAGAAGGGAAGTCCCATATAAATTTCCATTGAGCTGGATTGGGTGGAGCATATGGAAAAGCAATAATTCTTTTGTAACCTTCGGAAACAATGTAAGAGCCGGAGAGGGAGCCCCAGCCTCTTTTGTCTTTAGTAGTGGCCTTACAAGGAGATTTTCCTTGGAGCAGATCTAACAATAGAGAAGCTTCCCCCTACAGCATAATGGGGACCTCTCCCAGGTTCCAACAGTCCTAGGTTCTATCAGGAGCTTCCTTCCAATTTCAAATATCCCACAGAGTGTGCAGATTGCAAGAATGAAGCCAGACTTTGATGTTTGCAAGCCCTTCCACTTGGTTCAATGGTTGATCCCCCAAAATTGAGTCATCCCAGATTTTGATTTTTCTGCCATTACCGGGTATCCAATAAAGATGATGGTTGAATTGCTCCCTAGCTGCATTGCAAAGATTGAAAATCGGAGATCCTTTTAGAAGTCTTGGGGGCTTATCCAGGCATCTCAAGCATTGCCCTTGGAAGTATTTCTTCCAAATGACTCTTTTACTCCAGCTAGAATTTTCAGAGACTAAATTCCACAGAATTTTGTATCCCAAAGCAAGATTTTGAGCAGCCAAGTTACGCAGGTGGAGGCCTCCTTCCAGAAATGGTCTCTTGAGAATTTCCCAGTTCACTAAATGGATCCTTCTATCGTTGTTATTCCCACCTTCCCACGGGAATCTTCTTAACAGACTGTCCAGTTTGCTTAGAAAGGATTTGGGGGCAACAAGAATAGAATTTTGATATAGAGGCATACTTATAAGGACCGATTTCATAAGGGTGACTTTCCCTGCTTTATTCAACCAAGAGGCACCCCAAGCTTGGATTCTATTTTTTATATTATCGAGTAATGGCAGCCAGTGAGCAACGTTTGGCTTAGATTTGAAGATTGGAATTCCGAGGTATTTAAATGACTCCCAATTCTGAATTCCATCCATTTCTAAAAGTCTTGCAATATCAGACAGCTCCTTGATCGAGCAGTTCAAGCTGTAGATAGAGCATTTTCGATAGTCGATTTTGTTGCCCGAGATTAACCTGTAAATGTCCAGCTCCCTCTTGAAGTGTCTGGCAGAGATTAACCTGGCTCCTCCGAGAAGCAAGGTGTCATCGGCAAACTGGGCATGATTAATGTCTTTCGCCTTATGAGTGGTTCTGAGGACAGGCAGAGTTTGATTTTGCTGATTATGGTCAAGTTGGAAGCTGAGCACTGAGGCCTGGACGGCATATAGGAGCGGAGACAAAGGACATCCTTGTCTCAGGCCCCTAGAGGCTTGGAAAAAGTCTATAGAACGGCCATTGACCAGTGGCGCAATCCAGGGAGAGGCGATACAAGCTTTCACCCAATTTATGAAGACTGTTGAGAAGCCTAGCTTCTTCATCACAACGAACAAAAAATCATGTCTCACCCTATCAAAAGCGTTTGCCAGATCGAGCTTAATCACCATTCCTTTCTCATTTCTTTGACAGCTAGAGTGAACTGCTTCTTGCACCAGCACAATATTGTCCAGTATCTTTCTTCCTTTTATGAATCCGCCTTGATTTTCAGGGATGATGTCTGGCATAATGTTTTTAAGCATGTTGGCTATAATTTTGGAGACTAACTTATAGTTGGAATTGCACAGGGATATTGGCCTAAATCTGCTGAAATATGAAGCGCTTTTCTCTTTTGGGATCAAGGCGAGAAAGGCAGAGTTGATGCCACCGCCCAGCTTAGCACAGTTCTGGGACTTTCTGACCATTCTCAAAAGGTTTTTTTTTATTGTTGACCAGCATGTCAAAAGAAACCTGACAGAGAACCCATCCGGACCTGGAGCTTTGTCAGGCTCCATGCTGTCCAGAACTTCCTTTAGCTCTTCCATACTAATCGGAGCTGTCAACTTGGCATTATCCAAATCCTGGACGCATTTGGGAATTAATTCAATTGGGTATACATGAGGATCAATCTCTGGTTCTTCAGGAGCCGAATAAAGATCTTGATAGAAGGAATAAGCTGCTATCTTAATGCCTTCAAAATCCTTAATCACAGTGTTTTGGTGATGAATCTCTGAGACTGATTTGAAATTCTTTCGGGCTTCAGCTTGTTTATGAAAGAAGCTGGTGTTTTTATCTCTGGATTGCAACCATAGATTCCTAGACTTCTGTCGCCAGAATTCTTCCTCCTCCCTGCTAGCTCTATGAATCTCTTTTTGAAGCTCGACTTCTTTTTGTAACATACTTTGAGAAACAGGACTCTGCTCCATATCTAACTGATGAACAGCAAGCTTGTTTAGAGTTGCTTTTCTCTTGGCTGTAGGGGATTTCATATTTTTAGCCCACTCTTTAAGATTTCTTTTAAGGACCCTAATTTTTTCTTCCCACACAAAGAATGGGGAACCGAGGACAGGTCTATTCCAGGATTCAGAGACCACCTCTTGGAATCCATCTTTCTGAATCCAAAGGGGACTGAAACGAAATGGAATGGGGCCAAGGTTGTTGTCCAGGGAGAGCTCGAGGAGGATGGGCTTATGATCAGAGGTGAGATTTGGAAGAATTTTAGAGGATTCCATAAGGCCGCAAGTCAGGAAAGAAGTGTGGACAAGGAATCTATCCAGTCGGGCAGCAATGTGGTTTGGGGCTATTCTTTTGTTGGACCAGGTGAATTTACCTGAAGATGGTTTAATATCCTCCAGGTCCTAGCTCAACATTATATCTTCAACCCATTCTCTTGCAGGGTCCCTGACAATGGAGCCTCCCTTTTTCTCATCGAGAGCAAGGGTGACATTCAGGTCACCTGCAATAATGATATTCCCAGGGTTTTGCTCTAAAAGAAATGAATGAAGCAAGTTCCAATAGATTTTTTTCTCGTTGGGCAATACAGGAGAATAAACATTAAACATACTTACTTGCTGACCAGAATCCTTGTGAAGGAGCTGAGTGAAAAGCCAGTGGGGGATTCCTTTTTCTTGAATAAATTCATACATGGCGCTGTTCCAAAAGGTGGCTATTCCACCAGAAGCGCCTCTTGCACTAACCGCTCTTCCATGGCCTTTTTTCCAAAAAACTTTGCTAGACTGGAGGAGAGGAAGATCCTCCATCTTTGTCTCCTGGATGAGGAGGATTTCAGGCGAGTATATTCTCACTATATCTTTCAAGGCTTCCTCTTTCGACCTACTGCCTAAACCTCTGCAGTTCCAGGAGACGTAATTCATTATTTACTGGTTTGGGGGGAAGAAGATCCTATTGGAGCCTTGTTACTCTTGCTCCCAGATCTGGTGTTCATCATTTCTTTGAGATTTTTTTGGGACCCCTGGAGGACATCTGTATAAGTTTTTTCCTCTCTCAATTTCTTCTTGTATTTGTGCCCTCTAGTCATCTTGATAGGGGTGACTAGCGAATTGTCAGTTTTAGAATCTCTCTCTTTTGATTCTCCCTCAGAGTCTGAGGCTAGGCTGATGTGTTCTTCGCTGCCTTCATTTCTTTTCTGACAATCCTCAACTGGGGGAACATTTGATTCAACTTCAGTTACTTTCACTTGCTTCCCCTTATTTTTTGTTTCCTCTTGGGAATCCTTGACGTCCACCTTTTCTCCTGAGGAGGAGCCGTCTTTAGCAGCAGCAACAGTTTTTGAGTTAGATTGGGGCTTCCCCAAATGGGCGGAGATGTTCTGCCCCGGAGGCATTGGAACAACCTTTCCCTTTCTGATTTCTTTCCATCCTTCTTCTTCAACCGAGATCCCTGTTGGAGCTTTTGGTTAGTTTCTCTGAAAATGTCTGTGCTCATGACATGTTCGGCATTTGAAAGGCAACTGCTCGTAGTCCATCTTCTGGTAGTGCTGCCATTCTCCAACTTTGAGTTTGATCGCTTCTGGTAGACTGGCTTCTAAGTTGACTTCCACGCAGATTCTAGCGCAAGTATATTGGCCCTTGTGATCAGCTTTGTCAATGAAACGACCCAGCCCATTTCCAATTTTCTGCAGAGATTGATAGCTCCAATAGTGTATCGGTAGATTAGGTAAACGCACCCAGACCGGCGCCTCCTTAGGGACATCGACGGATGGGTCAAAGTCAGGGTTCCATTTGTTAAGATATAGTCCCTGATTTCCCATAAAATATGGCCCGTTTCTGAACACCAGATCACGATCTTCTTTGGTGGTAAATTCAAAAATGAAATAGCCTCGTCCCAGAGCATAACAGATCATGTTATTTTTCAGCTGAGGTCTCCAGTTTCACTGTATCCATTCATCCGTGGATTTGATGGAAGGCCATCGGCCCATAAACTGCCCTACCAGGCCTCTGTCAGACAGAGAAAGAGCGATTTTAATCGGTTGTTCCTCTGGAAGTGCTATCTCTGGAATTTCTTCAAGTTTTTTTATGAATTTTGGCACCTCAGTGTTCTGTTGCTTCTTCCCTTTGTTCATTAAAAGTCTTCGAAAGGCTTCTTCAGAGGATGAAGGAGGGGTGGGAGCAGACTCCCCACCCCCAGGCCCGCTCATGGCTGCGTCCAAGGATGAAGGCGGCGGCAGACCTAGACTCAGCTCCGCAGTTCAAAGCAGAGCGCGAATGAATACTATATTACTCTAACAAGAAACGTGGAATTTTTTAGGTTACTACTCAGCTGGAGGCATTCTCACTCTAGGGAATCATCATAAATTTGGTATTATTGATGCGAAGGCATCAAGGCACCACCTTTCTTTATTATCCAACCAGTGGGTGACAAAGAGTGTTATAAGATTATCAATGTCTATAGACCTCAACCATTAGAAGATAAACTCCAGCTCCTCACTCTCTGGAGGAAATGAAAAGAAGACACTCGGCATTACCTTGGATTCTAGGGGGAGATTTTAACATGATCAAATCTCTCACAGAAAAAAAGGGGGATCCAGAACACTTGGTTGAGATTTAGTTTCCTTCCAAAACATCCTCACCAATGTGAAACTAGTGGATATGGACATTTGCAATGGAATTTTCACTTGGAACAACAAAATATGGGATTCCTTCAATTAGCCTCAAAACTAGACATATTCATAATCTCAAAAGAAATTCTTCTCACTGGTAGAAGCCTGACAGTGTTCGTCTTACCTTTAAGAGGTTCAGACCACTAGACCATCCAAATGGAAGCTTCCTTAATAGGCAAACCAAGAAACAGACCCTTCAGGTTTGAGAATGTCTGGCTCACTCACTCTGATTTCCTGACAAACATTGGGAAGTGGCGGAGAGAAGAGCTACACTTTCAAGGCATGAAGATGTTCCTTCTACATCTTAGGCTCAAACACATCAAAGGTAGACTAAATGAATGGAATAAAAATGAATTTGGAAATATCTTCAAAGCTAAAGGAGAAGTGGGAAAGAAATTACAGGAAATTAACCAAATTCTCATTACAGAAGGCTTCACAAAGGAAAGAGAAGAGCTTGCAAACTCACTTCATCATCAACGGGACAATTAATGTCTACATGAAGAAATCTAGGGGAGAGAAACACCAAATTCTTTCACAAATCCACCATAGCTCACAGAAATAACAATAGGATTTTGAAACACACGGTTCCTCGAGGAATAGAGAAAAATACATATGAGGAAATGGAAGATGTCCTAGTCCAACATTTTTAGAGAATTACTAAAGAAACTATAACAGACAGATCCCAATTCATGAGAAGATTTACTTAGTATATTCCTAAATTGGTTTCCAGGGAAGACAATTATAATATCAACAAACCAGTAACAAAAGAAGAGGTTGAGGAAGTTACCAAAGAAATGCATAATGGGAAAGCTCTAGGCCCTGATGGCTTCAATGTGGACTTCTTCAAAACATGCTAGAAAAATGTAAAACAAGATATTTTGGAGGTAGTGGAGGACTCAAGAAGCTCTAAATCAGTATTGAGGGCACTTAATGAATACTTCATTGCCTAGTCCCCAAAAAAGAAAGAGCTACCTCTCCAGACAAGTTTGGACCCATAGCATTATGCAATGTGGTGTAAAAAATCATTTCCAAAGTCATTGCTAATAGACTCAAGCCCCTCCTCCCAAATCTGGTGTCAGAGGAGCAAACAGGTTATGTGGAAGGGAGACAAATTCATAATAACATAATTCAAGATCATGAAGTGGTTCATTCCCTCAAAACCAACAAGCAAGTAGGAATGATAATTCAACTAGACATAGTGGAAGCTTATGATAAACTATGCTCGACTTACATAAGGGAGGTTCTAAAAGCATATGGCTTTGACCATAATTGGATAAGGTGGGTCATGGCTTTTGTCAGCACTGCCAGTTGTTCAATTCTTCTCAATGGCTCTCCTTCCAGAACCTTGAAGCCCACAAGAGGTCTTAGACAAGCAAATCCTCTTTCCCCTTTCCTCTACATTCTCATGATGTAAGGGTTAGGTAGAGTGATTAGAGCTACCAAAGAGGAAGGAAGAATACAAGTACTGAGACTCGGTTGAGATGGAGAAACGGTGACACATCAACAATTTGTGGATGATACTATGCTGCAAGGCATACCTACAGTCAAGGAAGCCAAAGCATTCAAGCAAATTTTGTATGAGTTTGGAATGGCAGCTGGCACTGAGGTAAGCCTCTTAAAATCAAAGATCTTCTTTTTCAATACTGATATTTCTATTCAGGTAAATCTCTCCAGAATTTTGGGCTTTCAAAGAAATTCACTGCCCTCAAAGTATCAGGGAGTTCCCCTCACCGAAAAACCACGGAACAAGGACATCTAGGAGTCAGTAATAAACAAATTGAAAGATAAGATCAGCAAGTGGACAAACAGATCCCTAAACCTAGTAGGGAGGTTGGTCCTCACTAAGGAAATCGTCCAAACGATCCCAATCTACATGCTATCAGTCCTTCCAACACCAAAGAGACTTTCTCTGGGGGAAAGGGGGAGAGAAAAAGAAATGGGCTTTGATGGCTTGGGACAGTATATGCAAACCCAAATCCCATGGTGGCTTGGGTCTACATGACCCAGGCACTCTAAACAAATTTCTAGAAGCAAAATTGTGGTGGAGATGGCTAGAGGAAATACGCACCCCCTGGGCGAAGATATGGAAACAAAAGTATGCAATGAACTAGCAGGAAACGACCCTCATAAGAATGAAAGGACAAGTAAAAGGTTCTCAAATTTGGAATAGGGCCTAGGAGAATAGAAACTTATTACAAAAACATAGTTTCTAGGAGATCAGAAGTGGAAATCTAGCCTGGTTCTCGGAGGACAATTGGTAGCAGGAAGGTAATATCAACTATGAGGAACTAGAAAGTATCCAAACATATACCATTAAAAAGGGATTAAAGAGGGTTAGTAACTATGGGGATAAGTCAAGGAACAATGGAAAATGGATAATATGAAAACTTCCAGATTACAATGAGTTGACCACGCTGAAAACTCAAGCTCAAGCCCTGGAAGATATTCTAGTAAAAAAAAAAATCTTGACCTCAACCTTAAAAGACCAATTACGATGGGGAAGAAATAATGTGGGTCTCTTCAACCTCAAAGAATCCAAAAGAACAACTACAGGTCTTAACTTTCAAAACACTGACAAGACTTGGAAAGACCTTTGGAATAACCCACATTGGATGAATATCAAACTATTCAGGTGGCTGGTTCAACAAGACAAGATTCTCATATTGGAGAATCTCAGAAAGAGAGTTTTTGTTGGCCCCTCAAGATGTCTCCTTTGTGGTCATAAGGAAGAAACCACAAATCATCTTCTCAATCTCTGCTCCTTCACTTCAACACTATGCAGCTGTGTTTGAGACGTCTTCAAGCAGATAGACAGGAATGAAAAAAATATCATTGTTATGCTGAAAAATTGGAGAAGAAATTTCTCGGATAATGAGATAACAAACACAGCCTAGACTTTGACTCCAGGGTTCTTGATCTGGAATGTATGGAAAGAGTGCAACAGCAGGATTTTTAGAGATAAAAAGGCTTCAGTGAGTAGCATCATAACACTAATCCTTAAATAACTCAAGGAGATAGTCAACACCCTTGGTGGATTCTCTACAGGAAAGCACATTGGACACAAAGACACGAGCATCCTAGAAAGTTTGGAGCTTTAGACACATATCCCTCAGAGTCCTCGTCGGACTACAAAGAATACTTCAGAAGGAAAGGCTTTCTGGCAACCCCCTCCATAGGGTTTTTTAAAATTCAACATAGAAGGAGCCTCTAAATGAAATCTTGGAAATGCAGGTTATAGAGGAATCATGAGAGATTAGGAGGGAAACCTACAAGTAATCTTTCACAGTCATTTGGGAAAAGCGACCAACAATATGGCTGAAATCATGGCTATGGAACAATGCTTGGAAATATTGATAGAGCACAACATGCATAATGTTATAATTGAGGCTGACTCAGAATCACTCATCAATTTGGTCAAGTGGATAGGCTTAAGATCAACACCAGAGAAAATCTCAATCCACTCGAGACTTCTATAGGTCTATTACAGAATTCATTCACACCTAAGAATTCTATGAACTCTCAAGTTTGTGCATGTTCGTAGGGAAGCTAACAAAGTAGCAGACTAATGAACGAACATGTGTTGTAGGTGGGAGGAGGTAACAGGCAGACAAATATGAGAAGGATGCTCATCTTGGGCCCACATAGACAAGAAGCAATATCAAAACAATATGGAAATGGAATATCACCTTTCGTCAATGAAGAATAAGAGTACATTAGAAAGTTTCACAGAGTATGGGAACTTAAGGATCTCAAAGGAAATTAGCTTCATTTGCATTAGCACAAATGCTATTGGTAAACTAGCTAGAGGAAGTCCTCCTGCCATTGGCCATTTGCTCATGAGGAAAAATATCGGAGGCGATAGGCTACTGAGATGGATGGTGAATTCGCGCAATTTGGCCATGGGCCATTCGATCAAAAGGGATCAGATCAACGGTTATAAGCAGTTGACAAAGTTTGGGGGTCCGGGGAGAAGGAAACAGGAGTCAAAACAACTTTTGCTAAACCACACCTATCGGGCGCCCTCAAATCCTAAAGTGGTTTTCATGAAATGCAAGCGATTCCACCCAGCTGTCTACACATGGCTGGGGGAGGAGAGGGAATACCGCTCTCATCACGTGGGTATGCTTTGGGCCATTTTTCCATGTGATATTTATTTTGGTCATCAGATCAGGAGGGAGAAGATCGACGGCTATAGACTGTCGAGCAGGTTAGTGTGTCCAGGTGGTAGTTAACAAAGCTCAAATCAACTTCTGATTAACCACCCTTATCGAGAAACCTCAAATCCTTAACTGGTTTTTTTGTTTTGCATGTGATGCCACTCAAACATCTACACATCACGATCAGAGGAGAGAGAATACCGCCCTCATCAGGCGGGTATTCCTCAGGCTACTACTCTATGCGATATGGATATCCATTTGATTAGGAGGAGGCAGATCAATGGCTACTGAGAGTTGAGCATAGTTGTGGGTACATGTGACAGTTGCCAGATCCAAAACCTTTTGTACTTTGGTTTTATTTCTCCCTTTCGTTCTTTGGTTTTTTCACTGGTTTGAAAGGATGATTTATTTCTTCCCTTTGTTGGAGAATAAGTCATCTTAATGCCCGTTGTAACTTATGTAACTTATTTTCATTTCGAAGTCGATAGAAGGTTCAACTCTTGCTTTAGAAAAAAAAAAAATATGTTATTCAATAATTATTTTATATAAATCTCTAATTCTAGGTAATGATGCATCCATGCTATTTACAAATTGATTAATTTCTCACCTTATCATGATGATAACCACATTATGATTCAAAACTAAACCAAATCCTAATATTGTAATATCTGAAAAAAATTATATATAATAATATATATATATATATAATTAAAATTTAGTAAGATACATAACTTTATTAGATCTCTTTCTTTCTAGACAAGAAATAAATTCCTTTAAATGATTGTCGAAACTATGCTTTTGGAATAAGGTAAAAATTTTCTTACTTGTTCAACCTTTTATTATTTTAGGAGTCAACCGTGATTGTCATAATGACTGATCAAGATTGAGGAGACAGGCTCCACTTTGCATCCATCACCCATCCTCCACTCCTATATAACCCTTTCTATTTTATAGATTCTTCAATCATTTTGAGGTGTCCTTATGATTCAGATAAATAATAAAAAAATTGAGGTGTCGTCATGATTTATACATTAGTACAAGTATCACTTATACAATTAGAAGAATAAATGTTAATATTAAAATATTGAAAATGATCATTCAAGTTAATTTTTTAAATGACAACAAAATCATGGACAAAGTGACATCATATAAGTATCTAAAAGATAATATACATCATAATATTCTCTTTAACTTTATTACCAAGAAATTGGGTGGAATGATTACCTTTGAGTGGAAAAGAATAGAGAAAAAAATAGACCTTTGACAATGGGATAAAATGTAACTTTTCTTTGAGACTTATCTGTATATGATTATGGGGCTCGGGGAATTATGGAGAAATATTAAGCAAATTCTAATACTTTCCTTAACATATAAAGTTAAAATTAAAGAAAAGACATTGCTTTAGATACTCCTATTGAAAAAGTGTCTTTCTCCATTGATGACATAAGTATTATTAACTATCTAATGTACAAGAGTAAGATAAAAACCATGAATAAAAAGAAAAAAAAATATTCTTCTCCATTGATGACATAAGTATTACTAACTATATAATGTACAAGAGAAAGATAAAAAACCATGAAAAAAAAAGCATCTTAATGTTACCTTAAGCTCTACTGAGAAACACCTCTTCCTAAAGCTCTATTGGCATAAAGATGTCAAATCTTGACTAAACCATTAGGGATTCAAGAAAGAAGTCACTTTGTACAATATTGAGATTAATAAAAATATTGTTCATTTAAATTAAAGATCAATTGGTGTGTTGTAAAGAATTAAAGGAACAAATAGAATTAAAATATTACTAATAGGTGGTCAAATAGGGTTTTTTCATGTGGTTAGGTAAAATGGATTTTATATCTCCCACCAACTTCAATTCCCTGCAAGTGATATGATGATGAGAAATATTGATGTAATGAAGACATGCTTATGAATATTTTTGTGTTAACCCTCTCTCTTCCCAAAATTGAAACAGAAAATGATTTCCCTTGAAAAATAAAAATAATACAAAGAAATTATTAATCCAAATAAAAATAATTTTAGTTAAATTAGTAAGGAAAAACAACTCGACATTAAATTTTAATTTCCAAATAATTTTTAAAATAATAAGTTAAAAAATTTATTAATCCCCAAATTTAAAAGTTAAAAATATTCAATAGAACTTAAAACAAACTTTTAAAGTTAAAAGTGATGATGATGATGATGATGATTAACGTCCACCAAAACCAAACATTGGTCTATCAGACCTAAAGAAACAAATTATTTATTTTGATTTAAGATTTTATTCCTATGCTCAAAAAGCTTGTAGAGAAGCCTTCCAAGCTCACTATAATTTTGACATTTTAAACTTTAATAAATAAAAAATAATCTTACTAAAAATTAACCACCACTACATTATTAATAATGATTTAAATTATAATTAAACTTAATAAAATATTAAATTAATATATAAAATAAAATAATAATAATGCGGTGTTTTAAAATTAAATTTAATAATTATTGGACGGTTTTACTGGATCTTCTCGGCCAAGAAAGAAATTTTGTTAATTAATTGACCAAAACCATGTGGTTCCTCGTGCGTATTCTATTTCTATTTTACCATTTCCATTTGGGGTATGTATCAGGATCACAGTGCAATCATTTGCTTAGGATTGTGTATTATAAATAGATTAACATTAATAGCTAATAATAATTAAAACATAATAATCTTGGATTGTATTATAGTTAATAATAATTACAATATTATTGAGGAATGTCACAGTTTTTTTCTGCCAGTGGACTGCATAGTCTCCCACAATAAGTAAATTGCATAGCCTTAGAAAATAAGAAGTATTTATTTTTATTTGAACATGTGGCACAAGTTTTTTATCTATGGATTCTTCTCACGCTTTAGAAACGTATTCCCGTTGTTCCCTGGATAAACTTTGTTGAGTTTACTTCCTTTGGCACATAAAATAAAAAGACAAAACAAACGTACAGATCCATGCAAATCACTCTGACACCACTCTACACTAATTTGAAGACAAAAAATAAAATTGGGCATCTCTTCTATCTTATTGGGCCTTTTAAGGGAGTTAGAGTTAAGTATATATGGACTCTCATACAAACAAGAAGAATAGATGGAGGAACAAAGATGGTTACTCAAATATCAATTAGTATGTTTTCACAAAAACAAGTTACAAGGCAAGAGTAACAAACAAAATTTTCCTACATTCTAATGTAAGCATTATTCCAGGTTCATCTACACTATTTTTCAAAAGCAATGTCTATGCTACAATGATCAGTTCTCAATATCATTAAGGCTACTACAAGACTAGAATTTGAAGTTCTATGGAAAACTTTTTTTCTTTCTAAAAGTATTTGACGTTAAACAAAAGTTTTGAAATTTCAAACTATTGATTTTAATTTTAATTATTTAGGGTGCCCATCATAAACAATATTAAGGAGTAGTTTACTAATAACTAATTTACATACAAAGACTCACTCAATCAAAGTTGTATAAACACGAGATAATATGTAGAAATATTGCAGTGTCATGCTTTAGATCCACATTGTTGATATACATTTCATAAATTATTTACCTTTTTAACAACAACTATAGAATCGTGAAACTGCTCCCTATTCATTTTTATTAAAAATAAGAAATTATTGTATATGTGTACCTTCAATAACAATAGTTGATTTCTCCCCAACCATTATCTCCCGAGCAAAACCTTCACAACTTGTAAGTGAAAGAGGTACGGGTGATCCTAGATTATATTCTTAAGGTTTAGAAAAATTATTTCCCATTTAGGCATTGATAGCTTTATATGTGAAATAAACAATTATACATAACCAGCCTTGCTTAAAATGGCATACAAATATGCAAAAATTAAGTTATATAATTACATATTTTTAAGATAGACATTACTTAAGCGTTTAACATATATTTGATATTACTCTATAGTGTTTAGCTACAAATGAAGTCTTGATGTAAAATGAAATCTCATTCGTCATATTTTTATTTTTACGTGTTGTTCTTCTCTAATTTAGAAAACATTGTATTCGGAGAGTCACTTTTATACCTTATGAAAATTGTACATCTTATGTATTGTGAAAGAAATAGTTATGATGAATGTATTAAAAAAATATTTTATTCACATTATTAGTTATTATTAAATCTTACAAGTGGTATTAGTTTATCAATAGAACGATAGAATATAATGACTAAGATAAATTTATCTTAATCATGGATCTAATAAGAACCTAGAGTGATTGATTAAGGCACGAATTTTTAAGGACATCAAAATTGAAGAAAGGCTTACACCATAAGAGGTTTGATCCATTTGTGCCTTTGATAGATCTCTTGTTAAGGTGGATCTACACAATTCAATATATTGCTTTTTTGAATACATAAATGGTTTCAAATCCTTAAAAAATTCATGGTTACTTGGATTTCATAGCCTAGACAACTTATAATTGAATTCTAATTCCAAAAAATAATTGTTGGGTTTTCAGACAATTGCTATAATGGCTACTAGAAAACCCCTCCAAAAATTTTCCTATGCTTGAATTTTGGAGCCTAACTTTTATCTATAAGAACTATTATTTTCAATGTCATCAATTATTCCTTGTGATTGTGATGACTTATTCTTTTATGCAATTCTTGTGGGATGTCTTAATTAGGTTGTTTTGATGATGACTAAGTATTGTCAATGAAAGTTGCACAAATCCTGATGAAAACTAATCTCCCTTTTCAACACATGCCAACTCTTGTAATAATCTAGCATTTATTAATGGCCTTGCCTCTAGGAACTACACAATCCTCTACCACTAGACACTGTGCAACCCCTTAAGGGACTAAAAAACACAATCCTATCAGATAGACAATGATTGAGCAAGTGAATGACAAAATGTTAAATTATGGTATGTCCTATGCTTAGAGAAATTTACTTATTTTTCTTTTATTAGCCATAGATTAGCAATCACATATACGTTAACTAAAGTGCAGATAGAACATTAAATGATCAACCAAAAACAAGCCAAGACAAGAGACACAAGACGTGGCAGCTAGCCAGGGATGAACCCTAAATTAGGGAAACCCTTTGATCAAATCTTCTTTTATCTTCAATAGTTCAGCGGAGTGAAATAGTACAAAATCTGCATTCTGTAATTTTGTATGAGTAACAGCAAACCCTAGATCAGCGAAGTCATACTTGTTCAAACTAGGTGAAATTGACCTCTAAAATGCTTTGTCAATTTCTGGTCAACTTGTCCTTGGACAACCTGAAGAAACAGCCCTAGAACAACCTCAAACATTCAGTCAAAGTGCAGATTTTTGAAGTCGACTCCAGCCCTAAACTAGGGCAATCAATACCAGTCAAACTAGAGGTCAGATCACCTTGATTTTTCTGCCAAAAAATGTGGCAAACCTAGGGGGTTAACCACACCCAATCTGCACTTCTTGAAAGGTCAACAATGGTCAACTTTGGTCAAACATAATTTTTTGTCTTTTTTCTGCGTCCTCTTTGCCCTAGGATGTCGTCCTTTCAGCCACCCGTCTGAGAGAGAGAGAGACTCTTTTGCGCAGGATAGAGAGATAGTTGTGTGTGAGAGTGAAGTGTCCAAATGAGGAGAATTCCCCTTGTAATTATATGCAAAACGTTGAGGTTGAATAGACATGACTATTGGGCTTTTGAGCTTACATAAGTTGCTAGTCGACTTGACAATTTGTCCATAATCAAAATAAATTCATATATTCATAAATACTTATCGGAATTTGATGCTCTTTAGATCAATCCTACACCTCTCGATGAGTGGAATCTAGGAAAAATATCAACAACCTTAAATAAGGTGACACACATGGAGTTTGGCCTAGCTACCAATTTTAACACTCCCTCTCAACTAGGGAGAACTTCATCTACAATTTGTGAGACTGTCACTACTATCCATCCATCAAATGCAGTGTCCTGTACAACTTGACCACACTCTGCTCTACTCTACCCGAACTATGAAGAAGAAGAAATGATCTAGGATGTATCATACCATCCTCCACTGACCCGAAGTCAATCTTAGCATGTGTACCACTCTCGCGAATCCCAAATCAGTATCATTGATCATAGATTAATGGAGGTCATCCTAGCATAGGAAGTACGATAGATACAACGATGAGTCCATTGATTGAACTACTATGGTCCTTATCCTCATTTCCCTGCTCATTAATCAGCTGAGACGTACTTCCCATGAGTCCTAGACAACATGGGTAGGATGCTTTGATAGGAGAACTAATCATCCTATCCACAGGAGAACGAATCATCTTGTCGAGTGGATGTCACAGAGAACTAATCAACCTGGCCTACAAGAGAACTAATCATCCTACCCCACAGTTGCCACGGAGAATGAATCATCCTAGACCATAGGAGAACTAATCATCCTCTTCCATAGTTCCCATGGCATCTCACAAGGGAAGATTGAACCTTTATCTTGTACATAGTGCACCACCAGCTGATGGTGAGTCACTCTATGGTTATATGTCACTCCAAGAAGTACCCCGCGCGCCTCTCCAGCTCCCAGAGCTCAATACATCATAACCGACTCTCATAAGAGGGTCTCTGAATGACACCAAGTCATTCTCAGAAAGTCAGGAATTTGACCTTTCCTAGTAGCTTTGTCAGAATGTTAGTGACTTGTTCATTTGTATCGATATGTTGGAGGCTTATTGGTCCTTGATGCACCATACCTCAAATATAGTGGTACTTGATATCGATATGCTTGGAGCAATCATGAAATATGGGGTTTTCGGATAAACGGATCCTACTCTGGTTGTCACATAGAACCACGATGGTATACAATGTAAATCCAAACAACTCACTGAAGAGCTTTCGTAACTAGACTACCTCACACGAGACCCTGCTAGCAGCAATATACTCTACCTCTGCAGTGCTTAAAGCCATGGACTTCTGCTTCCTGATCATCTAGGATATCGAGGCAGATACCAAAGACAAACAACACCACGAAGTGCTCTTTCGGTCCACCACAATGCTTGCCCAATCAGCATCAGCATACCCAAGTAGTCTCACATCTCCGGTAGTGTATCTCAACCCATGAGTGATTATGCCATGAAGATACCTTAGTAGGTTCTTGGCCCCAATCCAATGTAAGTGGTTAGGAAAAACCATATGTTGACTCAATGTGTTGACTACAAAGCATATATCTAGATGGGAGTTCACCAAGAACATTACTGCTCTGACGAGTTGACGATACTCAATAGCATTTCGTAAACTAGGTCCAACAACACTACCGCTTAACTTCTTGAAGTCAAGCTCCATCAGGGCCGTTGCAGGCTTCCATTATTTCTGGCACATTCTCTACTTCCTGGGGTTGTGCCTCTGCTTCCTCTCGCTGGGCGATATATGCTCCTCTCTGAACATCCTGTTCCCCTTCAAGACACTCAAAAGACTTGTGCCCCCACTTGTGGCACTCGTAGCATTGGTAGGCAGCTCCTCTACCTCTGTCATTTCCCCTTCCTCCCTGATATGGAATTCCCCCTCTAGTGTTTTCTCCTTTTTCTGTTATCCTTAAAGTCTTGGAACTACTACCCTCTTCACTATTGTTGGCAGTTTGTCCTCTGCCATAGGATTGTCCTTTTCCCCTGCCAGTTCCTCATCCTCTTTTGGCATTTTGTTTTCTTGTGATCTTCTCCTTTGCTTTTATGGCACTCTGGTATGCTTCTTCTATGTTCCCTGGAGAGAGAATACTTATCTCATCCAAAATATCTAGCCTTAGGCCATTCACAAACCTTGCTATTTTTACTGAGGTGTCCTCCGTGTAACCAGATCTCAAATTCACTCGGTATAATTCTTCAGTATATTCTTTCACTGTCATTCCTCTTTAATTCAAATTCTGGACTTGACGATGCAGGGAAATCTGGTAATCTTTGGGCAAAAATCTGCCCTTCATCTTGGCCACCATTCTCATCCATTTCTTAATTGGCAACTTATTCATCCTTCTTCGCTCTACTTGGACACTCCCCCACCACAAGGTCGCTTGTCCTTTCAGCTTGGTTGCAGCAAATTTAACTCTCCAATCTTCGCTGACCATTCTAAATATTTGTCCAACTCGCTAATCCAGTCCAACATAACTTCTATGGACAAGCTGCCATTGTAATTTGGAATATCTGGCTTTGGCTTATTGCTAGCTAATAGAAATGACCTCAACAACCTGATTTCACGTCCTTGCTCATCTGATCCATGTTTCACAACTACAACTTCTTCTTCGTTGTCATCTCCTACCTATGAATCCCTTCTCCTTCCTACTTCTATTACTACCAAACGGGCATTAAGGATCCTAATTTCTTCCCGTAATCCTTCCTCTGCTGCTCTCCGAACACCTCTCCCACGACCTCATCTTCCAACTTCCATTTCTTAAGAAAGCTCAAAAACTGCTGTAGTACCACAATATGATGGGACCAGCCCTTTTAGCTTATAGATTAGCAATACTTAAGCGGTGATTAAAATTCAGATAAAGTCAATGCAATTATGATTATCCCTAAATAGATGATTAACACAAATATTTTGGTTTTGGCTTGATGGCTCAATTAATTTCTGGGTATGGTGATAGGTGTGAAGAGACACCTGTCCTTGCCCTCAGTTTTCACCCTCCCACACTTCAACTATACTCCTTCACTCCACATTCACTTATCACTTTGACATTGGGTCTTGGTCTGCTCGTGGTGATGGTTTTGTTGAAATTTTGTTTCCAACTATGTTGGGGGTTAATGATGGTGTTTCCATGACTGGGTGTGGGTTTCTCTACCAGTGACTTGGCAGCTCTGCCTGCCCTTCCTGCTATGTTGTCTGGTTGGTCTCACCTAGGCACTGTGTTGATGGCTGTCATTTTCATTAGAGGGTTCTCTCTGTCCTGAAGCACAATGGTTCTCTATGTGCCTTCAATGTATAATTGTTTATCTGCTTGCTTGTTCCTGCTTCTGGTTAACTGGTGCATTGTTCTCTTGGAGGATGCGGTCACAAGGGACTGGTTCCTCGGCTTTTCTTAGCAAGGTAAGTTGTCTGTCCCTGCTACATTCATTTTCCTCAATTTTCTGTTTTTACTCAGGGTAGCTGCTCCTTGTGAGTAGAGGTTCCCTCCTGTGGCTATGACCTAGTTGGGGATTCTTTGCGCTGGCACCGTCCACTCCTCTGGTGAGTTTACAAAAACCGCTCTCCTCTTGTTGCTCAGTCTTTCATTTTTGGTTTCATATGATCCATTTCTAACACACTCCTGTTGACTGTAACTACAAGTGGGTGGTGGCTAGAGATGGTTGCTTCCACGACTGTCGTTTTCTGGTGAACCCAGTAGGGTCACTCCTCGTTACTGATATATGTTTCATTTTTATTTTGGTTGTGGTTCTAGCACTTGGTATTCTAGTAGTTGTTTGGTTCTAAGAGCCTTGGCTCTTTCGTTGCTATTGGCCACCTTTGGCTACACCCCTTTTTGTATATTATTTATGTTTCTCAATAGTCTTGAATATTTTAAGGGTCTTCAAACCCTATGTCTATCGTGGGTTGTCTCTAACAAGACTCGTCCCACCTTGGCTATGGCTATTCTGGTATATTTTGTAACTTATCTTCCTACTTGTATATGTTTAAAATAAAAAATAAAGACTTTTCTTTATATGGCTATGTGTTACCTGAATATAAAATGCGATCGTTTTTTCGTTTTTAAGCTGAGAGTGTCGATTTCTGTAGTGGCTCCTCCGTGTCATTTGACTATCTTGGAATTGTTTGTTGGCTAGAACTATAATTTCACTCTTTGCTTTTCAAATGTCTTGAAATGGTATATTTTCCATTGTTAAGACTCTTTGTTGCTAGATAATTGGTAGAACTAGTTGTTTGGAAAAGGAAAAGAAACTACTTCGTTCTGTTCTTTGTCAATGCACACAGTAATTGTAACTAAAAGGATTAATGGTTAGCTATAAATGAAATTCATTTCTCTATCTTGATCAATACGCAGTACTTAAATGGAAAGAGATTAATAGAGGTTGTAAATGGTTACAGATGTTCTGCATAGAAATTAAATTCTTATTTTTTATTTCCTTCTGTTTTGTCTCTCGTAATCGAACCTTTGCAAAATATGATATGCTTGTTTTTGTACTATTTCGAGACAGTTTCCCACAATTGTTTACAGTTACATCAGTAGTTACATAGTTGTGAAAATTGTTTCTTTGTTTTCTTGCTTTGTTGGAAAATATATTTTTTTGTACGAAGACAACTGTTAATTAAAAAAGAAAAAGGTAGCTATAACAACCTCCCTCTAACCATGATGTTCCTAATTACCATTTAACTAAATAATTAGAAATGGATGTCCTTAAATTCTTCGTTAACCAACAAATGGAAATGAAAGTAAATGATGAGTGTGAACCTGTTCTTCCTAACTAAGACCAAACACCCCAACCACAATACCCTCAGCTGAATGCTCTTGCATCAAGTTGATTTCTCTCCAACCATTATCTCGCAAGTAAGAACCTTCACAACTTGTAAGTGAAAGAGGTATGGGTGATCCTAGATTGCATTCTTAAGGTTTAGAAACATTATTTCCCATTTAGGAATTGATAGCTGTATATGTGAAATAAACAATTATACATAACCAACCTTGCTTAAAATGGCATACAAATATGTAAAAATTAAGTTATATAATTACATACTTTTAAGATAGACATTACTTAAGGTTTTAACATATTTTTGATATTACTCTATAGTGTTTAGCTGCAAAAATTAAGTTATATAATTACATATTTTTAAGATAGACATTACTTAATGTTTTAACATATTTTTGATATTACTCTATAGTGTTTTGCAACAAATGAAGTCTTGATGTAGAATAAAATCTCATTCATCATATTTTTATTTTTTACGTGTTGTTCTTCTCTAATTCGTGGTGTTATTCTCTCATTTAGAAAACATTGTATTTGGAGAGTCACTTTTAGTTATTTGTGCTTTTTAAGAATTACTTGAATCGCAATATATTTTTAGTTATTATTCTTTCTTTTCTTAAAGGTGACTACAATAAGTGTAGCTCTCAATTTTTATGCAAGATTTTCTTATAACAAAAAAAAACAATGCTCACAAATCTACTTAAAACGTAAAAGGATAGACACAAAAAATAAATAGCCGTCATCAAATTTCCATTCGACATCTAATATAAATTTCAAATTCCTTTCTTGAGCAAGTACACACAGTGCTTTGTGTATAGTGCTTGTCCAATATAGAGTGTATTTCAAATTCCTTTCTTGAGTAAGTACACATAGTACTTCGTGTATAGTGTTTGTCCAATATAGAGCGTATTTCAAATTCCTTTCTTGAGTAAGTACACACAGTACTTTGTGTACAGTGTTTGTCCAATATATAGTATAGTGTAATCATCGATGCCCAATATCATCAAGGCTATAAAATGAAGAGCCAAAAAAAAAATTGGAGCGAACCTTTGGATGTAATTCGATTGTAGATTTAACAATATTTTGGAAATATAATTAACAAATAGGGATAAATGTTATAAAAGTTATTTGATTTGGATTTAGAAATGTTTTAAAAAATCTCATAAGAAATCTTTGTCATAAATTTTTGGATATTTACCTCGACATGACCAAAATAAATAGTTTCATCAAATCATTTCCACATAGACATAACCAAATTCAATGCAATTTATGGAATAATCTCCACAAGAATCATAATCCGATTTCTTATAAAGAAACCTCTATTGTCACAAGAAAATTAATCATAAGAAGGTCTGGAGATGTATGTTGACAAGTTCATTGGTAACGGTTTGCATGCAAAAGTGATGAATAGTTTTTGTTATGAGGATAATATTAAGAAAATTGTACATCTTATGTATTGTGAAAGAAACAGTTATGATTAATGTATTAAAAAAATATTTTAGTTACATTATTGGTTATTATTAAATCTTACAAGTGGTAATAGTTTATCCATAGAACTCGAGGATATAATGACTAACATAAATTTATCTTAATCATGGATCTAATAAGAACCTAGAGGGGTTGATTAAGACGCAAATTTCTAAAGGATGTGTAAATTGAAGAAAGAATTACACCATAAGATGTTTTATCCATTTGGGCCCTTGATAGATCTCTCATTAAGGTGGATCTAGACAATTCAATATATTGCATTTTTTAATACATAAATGGTTTCAAATCCTTAAAAATTTCATGGTTACTTGGATTGTATAGCCCAGAGAACTTAAAATCGTAATTCTAATTCCATGAAATATTTGTTGGATTTTCAGACAATTGTTATAATGGCTGCTAGAAAACCCCTCAAATTGTTTTCCTATGCTTCAATTTTGGAGCCTAACTTTTATGTATAAGAACTATTATTTTCAATGTCATCAATTATTCCTCATGATTGCAATGACTTATTCTTTTATGCAATTCTGATGTGATGTCTTAATTAGGTTGTTTTGATGATGATTGATTTTTATCAACGGAAGTTACACAACTCGTTACGAAAATTAAACTCCCTTTTCAACACAAGCTAACTCTAATAATCTAGCATTTATTAACGGCCTTACCTCTAGGAACTACACAATCCACTACCACTAGATATTGTGCAACCCCTTAAGGGACTAAACAACACGATCCTATTAGATAGACAATGATTGAGCAAGTGAATGACAAAATGTTAAATTATGGTATGTTCTATGCTTAGATCAATTTACTTATTTTTCTATTTATTAGCCACAAATTAGGAATCACATATACATTAAGTAAAGTGCAGATAGAACATTAAATGATCAACCGAAAAGAAGCCAAGACAAGAGACACAAGATGTGGCAGCTAGCTAGGGACAAACCCCAAATTGGGGAAACCCTTTGATCAAATCTTGTTTTATCTTCAATAGTTCAGCAGAGAGAAATAGTACAAAATCTGCATTCTGTAATTTTATATCAACAACATCAAAGCCTAGATCAACAAAGTCAAACTTCTTCAAACTAGATAAAATTGACCTCTAAAATACTTGGTCAATTTCTGGTCAACTTGTCCTTGAACAACATCAAGAAACAACCCTATAATAGCCTCAAACGTTCAGTCAAAGTGCTGATTTCTGAAGTCAACTACAACCCTAAACTTGGGCAGTCAATACTGGTCAAGCCAGAGGTTAGATCACATTGATTTTCGTGCCAAAAATTGTGGCCTACCTAGGGGAGGTAACTACACCCAATTCACACTTGTTGAAAGGTCAATGTTGGTCAACGTTGGTCAAAGATGACTTGCTGTCCTATTTTTGCATCCTCTTTGCCCTAGGATGTCTTCCTTTCAACCACACGTTTGAGAGAGAGAGAGAGAGAGAGAGAGAGAGAGAGAGACTCTTTCTACGCAAGAGAGAGAGGGAGATGTGTGTGAGAGTGAAGTGTCTAAATGAGGAGAATGCTCCTGGTATTTATATGCAAAACGTTGAGGTTGAATAGACATGACTGTTGGGCTTCTATGCTTACATAAGTTGCTGGCCAACATGACAATTTGTCCATAGTCAAAATAAATTCATATCTTCATAAATACATATAAGAATCGGATGATATTTAGATCAATCCTACACCACTCAATGAGGGGAATCTAGGAAAAATATCAATTTCCACAAATAATGTGACCCACATGGGGTTTGGCCCTAGTTTCTAATTTTAACACTCCCTCTCAACTAGGGAGAACTTCACCTACAATTTGTCAGACCATCACTACTATCTATCCATCAAATACATTGTGTTCTATAGCTTGACCCCACTCTGCTCTACTCTTCCTGAACTATGAAGAAGAAGAAATGATTGAGGATGTATCATACCATCCTCCACTGACCTAAAGACAGTCTTAGAGTGTGTACCACTCTCACTGATCTCTGATTAGTATCATTGATCCCAGATCAATGGAGGTCGTCCTAGCATAGGGAGTACGGTAGATAGTATTTTGCGTCCATCAGAATAAATACTATGGTCCTATCCTCATTTCCTTGCTCATTGATCAGATGGGAGGTACTTCCCATGAGTCCCAGACTACATGGGTAGGATGCCTCAACAGGAGAACTAATCATCCTATCCACAGGAGAATGAATCATCCTGTCTAGTGGATGCCATGGAGAACTAATCATCATGGCCTATAGGAGAACTAATCATCCTACTCCACTGTCCACAAGGAGAAGAAATCATCCTAGCCCACAAGAGAACTAATCATCTTGTTCCACAGTCACCACAGTGTGTCATAGGGGAAGGTTGAACCTTTACCTTATACATAGTGCACCACCAAGGGATGGTGAGTCACCTTGTGGTTACATGTCACTACAAGAAGTACTCCACGCCCCTATGGAGCTCCCAAAGATCAATACATCATACTCGACCCTCATAAGACGGTCTCTGAATGATACCAATTCGTTCTCCGAAAGTCAGGAATTTGACCTTTCCTAGTGGCTTTTTCAGAATGTCAGCGACCTGTTAATCTGTACCAATATGTTGGAGCCTTATTACTCCTTGCTACACCATATCTCGAAATATCAATATTCTTGAAGCAATCATCAAATACTAGATTTTCTGATAAACAGATCCCGCTCTGGTTGTCACATAGAACCATAGTGATATCCAATGTAAATCCAAACAGCTAACTGCAGAGCTTTCACAACCAGACTACCTCACAGGAGGCCATGCTAGTAGCAATGTACTCTGCCTCCTCGGTTCTTAATGCCATGGACTTCTGCTTCCTACTCATCCAGGATATCAAGGCAGATCCCAAAGAGAAACACCACTCGGAAGTGCTCTTTCGGTCCACCACACTGCCTGCCCAATCAACATTAGTATACCCAAGTAGTCTCACGCCTCTGGCAGTGTATCTCAACCCATGAGTGATTGTGCCATGAAGATATCTCAGCAGGTTCTTGGCACCAATCCAATGTAAGCATATATCTGGATGGGAGTTCAACAAGAACATTAATTCTCCGATGAGTTTTGTAAGTAGAATTCACAAGTACAAAGTGAGCGGTTTTGCTCAATTTGTCCACCACCACCATAATTGAGTCATGTTGCTTCTTGGTGTGAGGTAAATCAGTGATGAAGTCTAGAGATATGGTCTCAGATTTCCATTCTAGGATGGGCAATGGTTGCAACAAACCAACAGGATGTTGATGTTCCGCCTTCACGAACTGACATTCCAAACATTTGGACAAGTACTTAGTGGCATGCTTCCTTAACTCGGGCCAAAAATTCCCTTTATAGATGTCTAAGAACAACTTTTAGTACCCTAGATGGATAGCACATTGTTTCCTATGAAACTCATCCAATATCAATTGTTTAAGAGAGTTTTGGTTAGGAACATATATTCTATTTTTGAAGGTAAGGATTTTATCTAAATTTATTTTAAAATCTGATATTTCCCTTTTCAACTGAGCTTCCTTCCCCTACTGCCAAAGAAAAATGTATTATGTATACTTGAGGGAGGCTTCCTTTATGACTTCAGGGATGTTTGAGCATACCTGATTGATTTTGACCTCATAAATACAATGTAATTTCTCACTCAATGCATCGACCACTTGATTTTCCATCCCTTTAAGATGTTTCATTTTGAAATCGAAATCACTTAAAAATGTTCTCCATCTGTCTTACCGATCATTTAAGTTATACTAGTTAAAGAAATTTGTAAGGCTAATATGATTCATTAATAGCATAAATTTCTTCCCCAATAGGTAGTGTCGCCAGATTTTAAGTGAATGCCCTACTCCTATTAATTCAAGGTCGTAAGAAAAATATCGCTACTCATACTCCAATTTTTGTGATTCGTAAGCATAACCTTTCCCTCTTTTGTCAACACTCCACCAACACTCCCTTTAATAGCATCCATGCAAACCATGAAATACTTTTCTAGGCCTGCTACCTATAACACAGGTGTAGTGGTAAGTAGGTGTTTTAGTATTTAAAATCTTTGCTGAGATTTGACTGTCCATTGGAAAGTACGTCCCTTTTTCTATAAATAGGTCACTAGGAAATTGATTTTTGAAAATCCTTTGATGAACTGATGGTAGTACGTGGCCAAACTCAAGAATGACATGATATTAGCAACATTCTTTGGGACAATCTATTCCATAATGGTTTTGATCTGTTCTGGGTCCACCACTATTCCCTTTACTGATATAACGTGACCCAAGTACTGAAGCTGACCTTCGAAAAAGTTACACTTGCTATATTGAGCATATAACTGATTTTTCCATAGATTTTGCAACATTATTCTTAGATGCTCTTCATACTCCTCCTGATTCTTGGAGTATATTAAAATGTTGTCAATAAAAGTCAGTACGAATTTATCAAGGTAAGGCTAGAAAATATCGTGCATCAAACTCATAAAATTAACTAGGGTGTTTGTGAGGCCAAATGGAAACATAATGAACCTGTAATGACCATAGCAAGCTCAGAATGCAATATTGAAAATGTCCTCCTTTATCCTTATTTGGTGGTAGCTTGACCTTAAATCAATTTTTGAGAATACTTTGGCTCCTTGCACCTGATCAAATAGATCATCGATATGTGTCAAGGGATATTTATTTTTGATGGTTAGTTTAGTTAACTGATGATAATCTATGCATAATCTCAACGTTCTATATTTCTTTCATACAAACAATACAGGGGCTCCCCAAGGGGATGCGCTGTGACGGATATACGTTTTATCTAGAAGCTCCTAGAGTTGCATTTTGAGTTTTGTTAACTTAGATATGCTCATGCGATAAGGGGACCTAGATACAGGGGATGCACCCGTAATTATTTTGATGGTGAAACCAATATCACTCATGGGTGGTAATCCAGGAATGGATTCGGGGAATACATCAGCAAATTCCTGAATAACATGAATGTTTTCTAAGGAGGTAATTTTATTTTTGGAGTTCGTAAATCCCACCTAGACGACATATATTTGACAATCCTTCTTAATACATTTTCTTAGCTGGCTAGCAGTGACAGGAGGAAATTTGGTATTTGTCTTGATTCCCAGAAGTTCCTTCCTTTGCCCTGACTCAGTGATAAAATTGACAGTTTTCTTCTTGCAATCAACTAGGGACCAACATTTTTCTAGTCAATCCGTCCCTATTAAAATGTCATATGAACCCAAAGGGCATATATTAAGGTCAAAATGAGTGGGTTGTCCTAAAAATGTTATAGGACAACATTCTATTCTTGCAATTACCCTTCTTTTTGCCCCAGTGGCTAATTGAACTAACAATGGTTTTGGAAACTTACTGCTCTGTAGTTGATAATTTTCTACCACCTTAGGACTAACATAGCTTATGCTAGCACTGGGATTAAATGAAATAGAGATAGGTTTCTTAGCAATCATACCATCGTGTTCGATCACGGTGGGCTGGTATTTTGCTTGATGATCGTCTAGAGCAGCATTAATTATGGGCATGTTCCTCGCCACTTCTCCAACCGTGGATTCTTCTTTCATATTTCATAGTTGTTTCGTCCCTGCCTTATGCAGATACTTTTTGTAATAGTGGGGTTCTTCACATCGACAACATTTTAGCAGTAGTTTTGATTGCTAGTGATTAACATATGTATTAACTCCTTCTAACTATCTATTTTCAGAATAAGCAACTTTGGGTTGGTTCCTTGCTGGGAATTTACTTAGAGTTTTTTGTTGTATATTTCTGCCATTAGTAAATTGTGTATGTCTGTTTGTGATCAGGTTCCTTCCCTTCTTGTTCAATACTGCTTTAGATCCCTTATTTTTTTGTTTCATTTGTTTGTAGCACATGCGGGATTTTCGGACCGCATCATCCATTGTTCTTGGGTAATCAAACTCAAGCTTCTCCTTCATTAAATTGGGTGGGCTACAAACAAAATGCTGAATTTTGGCCTTTTCTTCTTGGATATAAGGCACATAGTGTAGTAAGTAAGTGAATAGTTTCACATATTCATCCATGCTTAAGGTTTCCAATCATTTTAATCTTTCTAAATTCTTCTTGTAATTCAAATTTATGTATTTTTGTCTTGCACGGGTCAAAAACATTGTTTGAATGTCCTCCTTCAACTTCCCCATGTTTTTCAGTTGACTCAGCAATTTCTTCTCCATGCTGAGGCATTGGGGTTTTCTCTCTATCTTCAACACTAGGGTTTAGATCTCATTGGGTTTGTTGATTGTATAATCTCTCCTATTCTAGCCATACTCATTCATTCTCTATTCTTAAATTTGTCATTTGAGCACATAGCTGCCGAATGATTTCAAGTAGAACAACATTACCTTGATGAGATCCCTCTCCTAGATGTATCCAAATATCAGGGTTGGCATTCACATAAGTTATTTTTGGTGGGTTTGGTTGTCCTTGAATCCTCTGCATTCTCACCCCCTTTTTGTTGATGCAGGACTCAACGTTCACAAGTATATTTACTTACTTATTTTGAAGAAATCACATTTAATTCATATATACGTAATTCCTCAAAGAGTCTCAGTGTACGAACCTGAACTCTGATACCATTTGTAACACCATAAAAATAAATCTCATACGAAATATGCGAATGAAATGAAATAGTAAAACAAATATTATTAACTTTCACCATAACAGTGCTAGATGTAGATCTTAATGGCACATTACTCTGACTTGATCATTTTAATTTATGTTACACATTCTATAAGGATTGATCTGTCTTGAATTAATTTTTTACATGGCTCCACTCAGGGTGTTAAGCCCGCAACCAAACCTCCATTTAAATACCTCTGTTATGCCGATACATGTGACATATCCATGGTTTATCCTACTGGATGAATCCGACAGATGGTTAACTTTACCTGTGACAGCTGGCCTAGTCCTCACCCATTGATATTTGGTGGGTGATCTGACGGTGGGGAGGGTTTAGGGATTTTCCAACTAACTACCTCACTGCATTCGCCTAGCTGTGGAGTCATTTGATGTTAGTTGTTTGAGGTCTCTACCACTCTTTGACAAGGTTGGCCTTGGGGTTTCAGGTTGGCTGATGACCACTTCTGTTGTGTGTTATGACAATATCTATCCACCTCTCACTGGAAGCTATCCAAAAATACTTGCCCTTGCACTCTTCTAGTTTTCTATGCATCTTGAGCTGAGTTTTAGCTTCTATATTTCATCTGCTTCAGTGTTTAATGGGTGGATTCCACCGTCCAAGTGTGGCTCGATAGTTTTTTGGTTCTGCGAGAGGTAGCCAGATCTAATGTTGATTTTCAGAAGGTAAGATTGTGGTTTCTTCAACTTCATAAATTCCATCGGTTTCTTCTTACATTCCTTCACAGATTTCTTGTTCTAAATTTGGCTAATTGATAATCTTTGTTGTAACGTAAGTGCACCGCCATCTGTTGCAATCCTCTAGGATCAGATAATTTCATTTCCCTTTCAGCATCATTTTGCTAGTTTACTTCGTAGGTTTACCTCGTAATGGATTTTGTTGGTCGATGGCATATGTTTGCAAGTACTCCACTGTATCTGTCAAGCTCTTCGCATGGTTAAGATAACATATTTTGTGGTTTTTAGAGTTTATATTCTCTGTGGTTATTTATAGGTTGGAAAACTCACCTCTCGTTCATAAACATTGATTGTTATATGGTAAACACATTGTGGAAGAACTATTTATCGGTAAAGCCTTTATGTCGAAAATTGTTGAGTTCCATTTTCATTTAGATGTTTGTGTACAAATGTTAAGCTTTGTGCTTGACATTAGCAAGGGTTTCTGAACTGTTGATATTAGTTACGATTATGATTTTACTTGTCTATTTTTCTCTTAAAGGCAATGTTGAACAAATATTCTTTGTAATGCATATTTCCCCATAAGATTATGATCTCCATGGTTTTGGGGTTATTTTTCTGCTAGACAAATTCAGGTCTTTGAGCCTATTTTGTTGTGGGAATCATGCTTATCATTACTATCAATATACATAATCAGTTCTTCATGCTAAGAGAATGAATGTATGGTTTAATTCATTACTATCTTATCTGTAATGTACTATAGTGGTTTATTTCACTTTCCTCTTTAATGTAATAGCTTGGTAAATAGATAGTCATTTTTATAGGTTACACTTAGTTTTCCTTCTTATTCTATGTGTTCGAGATTCTTGGACCTGCTATCATAATGATTATTTTTAACATTTACCATAAAGATTAGTTCTACAGTTTATGGTAAGGATTACGTTTACATTTTATTGAAGAGATTAGTTTTTTTACAGTTTTAAGAGTACATGAGTATTTATTTGATACAGGGAGATACTGTTTAGAGCATTGCATGTACATTTGCTGTCCTTCATGCAGTACTTGTAACATTTACTGTATGCCCCTTTGATTGCAAATTCAATTCTATTTTTACAGTCTAATGTATTTTCAAGGAATTTCTCTCCTTAATTTAATTTATTCGATTTTTACAGTGTAATGTATTTTCAAGGAATTTCTCTCTTTAATTTAATTTATTCTAGCATTCAAACGAGTAATTTTGATAATCCAACATCATTTCTTATGTATTTTCAAGGAATTTCTCTCCATAATTTAATTTATTTTATAATTCAAACGAGTAATTTTGATAATCCAACATCATTTCTTAAATAAAATTTGTTTTGTTTATCTGTTTAGTACTTGTAAACATGTAACTCTAATCGTGTTTGCAAAGTCTCTTTTCCAAGCCACGAGCCTGGCAATCACGACCAAACTCTTGCTCGACCACTTTCTGTTCTGCACAGTTAGAGTAAATCGAGCTACAATGAGGTGCCTTGGGTTTCATTGTCTACCTCAAGTCTTTTAGTATTGTCTGAGCATATTCCCACTGGATAGGTTCCCCTCTCTCAATTCTTTCCCCATCTATATTTCCCTTCCAAGGGCAAACAGGTAACTGTTCCTTTGTAAATGTTTATTTTTCACTACCGCAAATAGCTTTTATTTTTTATTAACAGAACTCCTAATTATCGATTAATTAGGTAACCAAATGTATCTTGTCATTATCATTTTAACAACATAAAGTAAGAAATTTAATGCAGTAAAACATAAAAGTAAAACTTAGTAACTACAATAATTTTTTTATGTAGCTTTGTGTGTTACAATTTTATAATTAAACATGATAAAATCATATATATATGAGCCTTAGCCGAGCATGTAGAGGAATCCAAATCTGCATTGAAGAATCCAAATTCATTGCGAGGCTTTATCACTTCCACCATAGGAAGCTTAGGGATGTGATTGAGATTGAGAGGCATGTTAGAAATATTAATAGGGATTATTATGGTTGGAAATTGAGTATGAGCTGGATTTTGACTCCCTCTTCATGATTTTGCCTCTCTTTTTTCCCCTTTCTCTTTTTTATCCTTTCTCTATTTTATTCTTTGTGATTTACCTTTATTTTCTTATGGTTTCATCATTCATCCCCTAATTTCTTTTTTAATATTCTTTAATTTCATGTGTAGAACATAATAAGTATATTGTTTTAACAACCTCTCTTTAAATTATTTTTTCTCTTTAGCAACCCTCATGACCGCTAGGCTTCAATTAGTATTTTATTTCCCCTCTTGACATTTCTGTTTCTCAATTTATTTGTTGACATATTACTAAATTTGTTAATATAACTAAAAATAAAAATATAACATTATGGAAGCTCCTTTTTATTTTTATTTTTATAGATTATTAATAATTTTCTAGTAACAATTCTTAACCTATAATTCTAGATCTATATCATTTAAAATTGTTATATTTCTAATTAAGGGAAATAATGGACGATCTAACAACAAAAAATATCCTATAAAATTTGACAATAGTAATATTAATAATTTATTAAAATATATCTGAAACAAATATCTTAACTTGAATTTTCTCAGGCAATTATCACTAAATATTTTTTTTACTTTTCTATTTAATGGAATAAAGTCAACGCCCTAATGATTCAGTACATATATGAAGTGAATATTAAACAATTATTTTATATAAATCGATTAATTTTGAAAAATAATTTTTATATCTAATTATTTCATAACAACTAGTTTTTAACTAAATTATGAGGAATTATTAAATATATGTTTCGCTACCACCAATTCTTAACTAATTTTTTAATTAATTACCAACCACTAATCTAACTCTGGGAAACGATGCATCCATGCTATTTATAGCTATGGATCGATTGATTTCTCACCTTATCGTGATGATGAACACATTAGTTGGATCGAACGTGCGACCAATCTAACAATCGTGATTAATATGAAAGACGCACACACAGAGCACGACACACACACACACACACACACACACACACACACACACACACACATATATATATATATATAATTTAAATTTAATGAAATTTGAATAGCTTTATTAGATCCCTTTCTTGTTCGAAGAGAAATAAATTCATTTCAAAACCATGTTGTTCTTTTGGAATAATATAAACATTTTCTTACATGGTCAACCTTTTATTGTTTTAAGAGTCAATAGTGATTGTGATAATGACTCATAAAGGTTGAGGGGATGGACCTCACTTTACATCCCTTTCTATTTATAGATTCTTCAATCATTTTGAGGTTTCTCTATGATCCGGATAAGTAATTAAAAATTCTCAAGGATTCATACATTAGTACAAGTATCTAAAAGAAAATATACATCATAATATTCACTCTAACTTTATTGCCAAGAATTATCCTTATGTGAAAAATGATATAGAAAAAAATAGACCTTTGATAGTGCGATAAAATGTAGCTTTTCTTTGAGACTTATCCCTTCAATTGTTTTTATATGATTATGAGGTTCGGGGAATTATGGAGAAATATCAAGAAAATTCAAATGCTTTTCTTAACATATAAAGTTAAAATTAGATAAAATTCATTGCATTAGATACTCCTAATGAACATGTTTCTTTCTCCATTGATCACATAAGTATTACTAACTATCTAATGTACAAGAGCAAGATAAAAATCATGAAGGAAAAAAAAAACATCCTAACATTGCCTTAAGTTCTACTGAGAAACACCTCTTCCTCAAACTCTTTTGGGATAAGGATGTCAAATCTTGACTAAACAATTATGGATTCGGGAAGAAGCCTCTTTGTAAAATATTGAGATTAATAAAAATATTGTTCATTTGAATTAAAAAACAATTGGTATCTTGTAAAGAATGAGAGTATCAAATAGAATTAAAATATAGTAAGAGGTGGTCAAATAGGGTTTTGTCATGTGGTTACGTAGAATGGATTTTATCTCTCCCACCAACTTCAATTCCTTGCAAGTGACATGATGATGAGAAATATTGATTAATGAATACATGCTTATGAATATTTTTGTATTGACCCTCACTCTCTCTCAAGAGTTGAAAGGAAAAATGATTTCCCTTGAAAAATAAAAATAATACAAAGAAATTATTGATCCAAATAAAAATATTTTAATTAAATTAATATGGAAAAGAAACTCAAAAATAATTTTTAAAATAATATAGCTTCAAAAAACTCATTAATCTAAAATTTAAAAATTAAAAATATTCACAATTGCTAATACAACTAATACAACTATCTGAAAACCTTTTTTTTGGTGTTAGTAAGTATGAAGAGGTTTATGGAGTAAATATAATTTTATCTTGTTTTATTTAGCATAACTATTGTTTATTTATATTTTTATTTATTTATCATAACTCTTTTATTTACCATTGTATTTTTCCCATAATCTTGGTATATATTTAGATGTTGATTTCTAATCATATTTGATATATTACCATACCTCTTTTATCTTTATTTATTTACCATATATCTTTTATAAATATGGTATTTGTCCCATGGCATTAATAATTATTTCTTCGATGCTATTTGGCCAATACTCCTCACCTATATAAAACCTATTTTTTGAGTTTTCGTAAATATAAAGATGTTAGTGGAGTAGATATAAAAAGGGATTTTAGTTATTTACCATACCTCTAGTTTATTTATATTTTTATTTGTTTACCCTACCTCTTTTATTGTGTTTATACATAATAATAATTACATTGATTTTTAAATAGATTCACATTAGATTAAAAATATGAGATGCTAAACATTATGTATTTACATATTTAAGTGTTTATATTTTTACGTGAGATCTACCTCCATACTGGCCAATAGAGTGCCTCTCGGCATAAGATAACTACTCTATTATATTGTTGTTATTTCAATGTCTCACACGTAATTAAGAATTCTCAAAGATTCATATATTAAGAACTATTAAGGATTCATACATGAGTACAAGTATCATATTTACAACTAGAAGAATAAATGTTAAGATTAAAAAATCTAAAAAGATTATTTATGTTGATTTTCTAAATAACAACAGAACCCTGCAAGAAGTGGCATCATATAAGTATCTCAAAGCTAATATACATCATAACATTCACTTGAACTATATTACTACAATTCTATTATATTGTTATTATTTGAATTTTGGAGGTGTTGTCAATCTTGACAGGTAATTAGGAAATCCTCGACAAAGTGACATCATATAAATATCTCAAAGTTACTCTATTATATTGTTATTATTTCGAGGTGTGTCACGACAGGTAATTAAGAATTCTCAAAAATTTATATATTAAGAATTATTAGGGATTCATACATGAGTACAAGTATCATCTTTACACCTAGAAAAATAAATGTTATATTAAAAAAATCTATAAATATTATTTATGTTAACTTTCTAAATGGCAACAAAACCGTGGAGGATTTGACATCATACAAGTATCTCAAAGTTAATATACATCATAACATTCACTGGAACTATATTACTACAATTCGGTTATATTGTTATCATTTCAATTTTCGAGATGTCGCCATGATATTCACAAGAAATTAGGAAACCCTAGAGGAAGTGACATCATATATGTATCTCAAAGTTAATCTACGTCATAACATTCACTTGAACTACACTAAGAAAAGTGTAAGTTTTATGTGGAATGATTTTCTTGCCTTCAAAAACAATTGAGAAGAAAGAAGACTTTTGACTGACAAGTAATTAGGAAACCCTGGAGGAAGTGACATCATATAAGTATCTCAAAGTTAATGTACATCATAACATTAACTAGAACTATATTACTAAGAAAAGTGTTTAGGAAACCCTGGAGGAAGTGACATCATATAAGTATCTCAAAGTTAATGTACATCATAACATTAACTAGAACTATATTACTAAGAAAAGTGTTTAGGAAACCCTGGAGGAAGTGACATCATATAAGTATCTCAAAGTTAATGTACATCATAACATTAACTAGAACTATATTACTAAGAAAAGTGTTAGTTTTGCGTTGAGTGATTTTCTTGCCTTCAAGAACAATTGAGAAAAAAATAGACTTTTGAGAGTGAGATAAAAGGTAACTCTTCTTTCAGACTCTTTTTATATGATTATGGGTTGTAGGGATTCAACATCTCTAGATAATTATGTAGAAATATCAAACAAATTCAAAAGCTTTTCTTAACCTATAAATTTAAAATTAAAAGAAATACATTCAATTGGATACTCCAAATGAAAAAGAGTCATTCCCCATTGAGCACATAACCACGACTAACTATTTAATGTACAAAAACAAGATAAAAGTCATGAAAGAGAAAAAACATCTTAGCATTGCCTTAAACTCTACTAAGAAACATCTTAGCATTGTTTTAGAGATTGAATGTGTTAGATGTTTATTATAAATATGTGTTTATTAGCTAGTTAATTTAGAAAACTATTCTACTATATTATTATGATGAGGAGGTGTCGTCATAATTCTAACAAGTAATTATCACTTTTACCATTAGAAAAATAAATACTAAAGAATATATTTATATTAAATTATTATTATGTTGAGGTGTTGCTCTCATCTAAATGAGTAATTAATACTTTTTGGAGTATAATTTTGGAGTATTAATTATTGTTTTTGATTTCGTTATCTTCTTATGGTTTCATCATTCATCCCCTAATTTCCTTTTTAATATTCTTTAATTGCAGATGTTTAACATAATAAGTATATTTTTAAGCAGCCTCTCTTTAAATTATTCGTTTGATTATTAGCAACCCCTTTTTCAAATTATGTTTTTTTGAGACCCCTAGGTTTTAGTTCTTATTTTATTTCCCCTCTTGATCTTCCCCTTTCTAAATTTATTTGTTACAATATTACTGAATTTGTTAGTATAACTAAATATATAACATGGCGGAACCTCCTTTTATTTTTATTTTATAGATTATTAATATTTTCCTAGTAACAACTCTTAACCTATAATTCTAGTTCTATATAATTTAACATTGTTATATTTTTAATTAAGGGAAATAAGCCATCCTCTAACAAACAATGACCCTATAAAATTGATAATAACAATATTAATAAATAATTATAAAATATAATGAAATAAAATAATTTAAACTGAATTATTCCCAGGAATTAATTTTCAACTAAATATATATTTTTTTATTTAATTGGAATAATTCAAACAATAGTACTATATAAAGTGATATTATTAAATAATTAGACTATTTGCAATTACACCAATTTTGAGGAATTGAGGTAGGCAGGTGCTCTGAGAGGAAAAACTAGGGTTCGAGACAAGAAGCGACAAAAGTAAGTAGATAACCATGGAAGGGCAAGGAGGAGGGAGCTCCACTCCCTCCTAAAGTAATTTCATTTCAAACAGAGGTAGAACAACGAACAGAAACAAGCCTCAAACCCCCTTGGAGAACAAGACAAAAATTTCTGACACCCAGAAGGTGAAGGGTAGCAAACCCCACGAAAAAGAAGGGACCCACGAGGAAGTTTGGCAGGAGGAGAAAACAGAAGACAGAGGTCATGGATATGATAATAAAGCAAAGATGGGGACCTGTAAACCAAAGTCTAGTATTAAACCGAAGGTAATCCTAAATGATCCAGCTTTGCAGGAGCACAAAGGTCACATGACAAACTATGTGATAATCTGCAAGTTTATGGGAATTTGGCCAAGGGAGAAATATTTGTACACTTGGATAAAGTACACCTAGAAACCAAAAGGAGAGTAAAATATACATCTTGGATCCAAAGGTTTTTTTACGGTTGTTTCAACGAACATGGAAGACATGGACAAAATTTTTGAAGGATGACCATACTTCTATGTAGCCGCTGATCTCTATATGTGACCATGGATGATGAAATTTGTTTTGCAGTGAGAAACATTCACATTGGTCCCGATATGGATTAGACTATACTCCTTACCTTTAGATTATTGGATGCCAAAATCTATAAAAGCTATAGTTAATAAATTAGGTAATTTTTTAAAGATTTCAGAGGCAACTCTCTGAAGAAGGTATACCTCCTTTGCCCGCATATGTGTTGAGATGGACTTATCAGGAGCACTCCCAGATGAATTTATCCTGGAATTCTTTGACGATGAATGGGTTCATGCAGTGGAATATGAACACATACCATTCAGATGTTGCAAATGTCATGAACATGGACACCTAGTCATAGACTACCCTCTTAATAAAAGAGAGGAACATTAGAAAACTAACAAAGGGAAAGACCCCATAGGTTTTATCAAAGTGGGAAGAAAAGGGAAAGGAGGCGGAAAAAAGACCCAAAAGAACCCTAGTGAAAGCAAAGAAAGAAGTCATAACAGTTTTTAAATCTTAGAAGAAGTAGAAAAAGAGGAGGGAACTCAAATGAAACCAGAGGACTAGGAAGAAAGGGGGAAAGGAAAAGAGATTAGCATGGAGATCACTCAGGAACAGAATGAACAAAAAACAAACCCATTGAGTACCATGGAAATAGAAAGAGACCATGATATGACTCAAAGTGAAAGTGGCATAGAGGACCAAGACTTACAGGAGATCCTTGAGAGGGTGAACCTTGAACTAGAAAAGTTTCTAGAATAAGGATGGAACAAGGGAATAACTCTCTACCATAGAAGGAAGTTGATAGGGTGCAACATCTATTCCTTAATAGGTCAAATCAAAAAGCTCTAGGAGCCAAAAGAGAACATGAAAATCAGGAAAACAAAGGGGTTACCTCATTGGGATTAATAATAGGAGAATTGACAAAAAACCCAGGCAAGAAAAGAGGAAGAAAGAGACAAAAAGAATTGCTGTTAGAATGTGGAAAACTCATGATTGACTTAGGTAGGATGAAAGATCTCTCTATTTACTCCTTCACAAACCCCCCTCAATGAATCTCACAACCTAGAACATTAGAGGACTAGGGAGTAGAAGGAAACAAAGAAATCTAAGTAATAGAATCAAAGTGGAAAATCTAGACATAGTGTTCATCCAGGAAACAAAATGCTTAGTAGAAAAGATAAGAGAGAAGCATAGCAGATGGTTAAATAGATATGAGTATCTTGAGGTCAAGGCAACTAACTCAGCTGGAGGCATTCTCACTCTATGGAATCCTCATAAATTTGTTATTCTTGACACGGAGGCATCAAGGCACCACCTTTATTTGATTATCCAACCAGTGGGTAACAAGGAGTGTTATATGATTACCAATGTCTATGGACCTTGACCACTGGAAGATGAACTCCAGCTCCTCACCTCTCTGGAGGAAATGAAAAAATGACACCCAACATTACCTTGGATTCTAGGGGAAGATTTTAACATGATCAAATCTCTCAAGGAAAAAAAGGGGGATCCAGAACACTTGGTTGAGATTTAGTTGCCTTCCAGAACATCCTCACCAATATGAAACTGGTGGATATGGACACTTGCAATGGAATTTTCACTTGGAACAACAAAATAGGGGGTTCTACCCAAGTAGCCTGAAAACTAGACATATTCATAATCTCAGAAGAACTTCTTCTCACTCGTAGAAGCCTGACAACATTCATCTTACCTTTCGGAGGTTCAGACCACTAGCCCATCCAAATGGAAGCTTCCTTAATAGGCAAACCAAGATACAGACCCTTCAGGTTTCAGAATGTCTAGCTCACTCACTCTAATTTCCTCACAAACATTGAGAAGTTGTGGAAAGAAGAGCTACACTTTCAAGGCACGAAGATGTTCCTTCTACATCTTAGGCTCAAACACATCAAAGGTAGACTCAAAGAATGGAATAAAAATGAATTTGGAAATATCTTCAAAGCTAAAGGAGAAGTGGGAGAGAAATTACAGGAAATTAACCAAATTCTCATTACGGAAGGCTTCACGGAGGAAAGAAAAGAGCTTGCAAACTCACTTCAACATGAATGGGACAATAGATGTCTCCAAGAGGAAATCCTCTAGATACAGAAATCTAGAGTCTAATGGATTAAGGAAGGGGAGAGAAACACCAAATTCTATCACAAATCCACAATAGCTCACAGAAATAACAATAGGATTTTGAAACTAACAGATCCTCAAGGAATAGAGAAAAATACACATGAGGAAATGGAAGATGTCCTAGTCTAGGATTTTCAGAGAATTGCTAAAGAAACTATAAGAGACAGATCCCAATTCATGAGAAGATTTATTCAGTATATTCCTAAACTGGTCTCCAGGGAAGACAACTATAATATCAACGAACCAGTAATAGAGGAAGAGGTTGAGGAAGTTATCAAAGAAATTCATAATGGGAAAGCTCCAGGCCCTGACGACTTCAATGTGGACTTCTTCAAAACATACTAGAAAATTGTAAAACAAGATATTCTGGAGGTAATGGAGGACTCAACAAGCTCTAAATCAGTATTGAGGGCACTTAATGAATCCTTCATTGCCTTAGTCCCCAAACAGGAAAGAGCTACCTCTCCAGACAAGTTCAGACCCATAGCACTATGGAATGTGGTGTACAAAATCATTTCCAAAGTCATTTCCAACAGAATCAAGCCCCTCCTCCCAAATTTGGTGTCAGAGGAGCAAACAGGTTATGTGGAAGGGAGACAAATTCTCAATAACATAATTCAAGATCATGAAGTGGTTCATTCCCTCAAAACCAACAAGCAAGCAACAATGATAATTCAGCTAGACATAGCGAAAGATTATGATAAACTAAGCTAGGCTTACATAAGGGAGGTTCTAAAAGCATATGGCTTTGACTATAATTGGATAAGGTAGGTCATAGATTTTGTCAGCACTACCGGTTGTTCAATTCTTCTCAATCGCTCTCCTTCCAGAACCTTCAAGCCCACAAGAGGTCTTAGACAAGGTGATCCTCTTTCTCCTTTCCTCTTCATTCTCATGATGGAAGGGTTAGGAAGAGTGATCAGAGCTGCCAAGGAGGAAGGAAGAATACAAGGACTGAGACTTAGTTGAGATGGAGACATGGTGACACATCAACAATTTGTGGATGATATTATGCTGCAAGGCATACCTACAGTCAAGGAAACCAAAGCATTCAAGCAAGTTTTGTATGAGTTTGCAATGACAACTGACACTAAGCTAAGCCTCTCAAAGTGAAAGATATTCTTTTTCAGTACTGATATTTCTATTCAAATAAATCTCTGCATAATTTTATGCTTTCAAAGTGATTCACTGCCCTTGAAGCACCTGGGAGTTCCCCTAACCAACAAACCACTAAACAAGGACATCGCAGAGTCAGTAATAAACAAATTAAAGGATAAGATCAGCAAGTGGACAAAGAAAGCCCTGAACCTAGCAAGGAGGTTGGTCTTCACTAAGGTGATCCTCAAAACCATCCCAATCTACATGCTATCAGTCCTTCCAACACCAATAGGAGTCCTTCAACAAATTAGAAACATGCAAAGAGACTTTCTCTAGGGGAAAGGGGGAGAGAAAAATAAATGGGCTTTGGTGGCTTGGGACAGGATATGCAAACCCAAACCCCATGGTGGCTTGGGTCTACATGACCCAGGCACTCTAAAAAAAGTTCTAGGAGCAAAAGTGTGGTGGAGATGGCTAAAGGAAATATGCACCCGCTAGGCAAAGCTATGGAAATAAAAGTATGCAATTTACTAGTAGGAAATGACCCTCATAACAATGACAAGACAGGTAAAAGATTCTCAAATTTGGAATAGGGCATGGGAGAACAGAGACTTTGTACAAAAACACAGTTTCTAAGAGATCAGAAGTTGAAATTTGGCCTAGTTCTGGGAGGACAATTGGTAGCAGGAAGGTAATGTTAGTTATGAGGAACTAGAAATTATCCAAATAGATACCATTAACAAAGGATTAAAGAGGGTTATTGACTGTTGGGATAAGTCAAGGAACAATGGCAAATGGATAATATGCAAACTTCCAGATTACAATGAGCTGACCACGCTGAAAACTCAAGCTCAAGCCTTGGAAGATATTCTGGTAAAAGAGAAAATATTGACCTCAACCTCAAATGACCAATTAAGATGGGGAATAAATAATGTGGGTCTCTTCAACATCAAGGAAGCCAAAAGAATAGCTACAAGGCTTAACTTTATAAACACTAACAAGACTTAGAAGGACCTTTGGAATAACCCGCATTGGATGAACATCAAACTGTTCATGTGGTTGGTTCAACAAGACAAAATTCTCACATGGTAGAATCTCAGAAAGAGAGGTTTTGTTGGCCCCTCAAGATGTCTCCTTTGTGGTCAGAAGGAAGAAACCACAAATCATCTTCTCAATATTTGCTCCTTCACTTCAACACTATGCAACTGGGTTGGAGACGTCTTCAAGCAGACAGACAGGAATGAAAATAATATCATTGGTATGCTGAAAAATTGGAGAAGAAATTTCTCAGATAATGAGATAACAAACACAGCCTAGACTTTGACTCGAGGGTTCTTGATCTGGAATGTATGGAAAGAGCGCAACAACAGGATTTTTAAAGATAAAAAGGCTTTAGTGAGTAGCATCATAATGCTAATCCTTAAACAACTCAAGGAGATAGTGAACACTCTTGGGAGGTTCTCTGCGGGAAAGCACATTGGACACATAGACGCGAACATCCTGGAATGTTTGGAGCTTCAGACACATATCCCTCAGAGTCCTCTTCAGACTACAAAGCATACTTCAGAAGGAAAGGCTTTCTAGCAACCCCCTCCACAAGGTTTTTTAAAATTTAACATAGATGGAGCCTCGAAAGGCAATCTTGGAGATGCAAGTTATGGTGGAATCATGAGAGATGAGGAGGGCAACATACAAGTAATCTTTCACAGTCATCTAGGAAATGCCACCAAAAATATGGCTGAACTCATGGCTATGGAACAATGCCTAGAAATACTGATAGAGAACAACATGCATAATGCTATCATTGAGGCTGACTCAGAATTAGTCATCAATTCGGTCAAGTGGATAGGCTCAGGATTAGCACCAGAGAAAATCTCAATCCACTCGAGACTTCTACAGGTCTATTACAGAATTCATTCACACCTAATAATTCTAAGAACTCTCAGGTTTGTTCATGTTCGCAGGGAAGCTAACAAAGTAGTGGACAGGTTTGCTAATGAATGGGTCAGATGCACATGAACCAACATGTGTTCCAGGTGGAAGGAGGTAACAGACAGAAAAATATGAGAAGGATGCTCATCTCAGGCCCACATAGATAGGAAGCAAGATCAAAACAAACAGGGAAATGGAATATCACCTTTTGTCAATGAAAAACAAGAGTACATTAGAAAGTTTCACAGAGTATGGGAACTTAAGGATCTCAAAGGAAATCAGCTTCATTTGCATTAGCACAAATGCTATTGTAAGCCTGGCTAGAGGAAGTCCTCCTGCCATTGGCCATTTTGTCATGAGGAAAAATATCAGAGGCAATAGGCTACTGAGATGGATGGTGAATTCACGCAATTTGGCCATGGGCCATTCGATCAAAAGGGAGCAGATTGACGATTATAAGAAGTCGAGCGAGTTTGGGGGTCTGAGGAATAGGAAAGAAGAGTCAAAACAACTTTTTCTAAACCACCCCTATCGGGCACCCTCAAATCCTAAAGTGGTTTTCATGAAATGCATGTGATTCCACTTAGTTGTCTACACATGGCTGGGGGAGGAGAGGGAATACCACTCTCATCATGTGGGTATTCTTCGGGCCTCTATGCCACACGATATTGATTTTGGCCATTGGATGAAGAGGTAGAAGATCGACAACTATAGATTGTCGAGCAGGTTAGTGGGTCCGGGTGGTAGTCAGCAAAGGTCAAATCAACTTTTGGTTAACCACCCTTATCGGCGACCTCAAATCCTTAAGTGGCTTTTTTGTTTTGCATGCGATGCCACTCAAACGTCTACACGTCGTGATGAGAGGAGAGAGAACACTACCCTCATCGGGCAGGTGTTCCTCGGGCTATTGCTTTGCGTGATATGGATACTGTCGGTTTTATTAGGAGGAGGCAAAGTAATGGCTCCTGAGAGTCGAGCAAATTTGTGGGTACATGTTACAGTTGGCGGATCCAAAACCTTTTGTACTTTGGTTTTATTTCTCCCTTTCGTTCTTTGGTTTTTTCGCTGGTTTGAAGGGCTGATTTATTTCTTTCTTTTGTTGGGGAGTAAGTCATATTAACACCTGTTGTAACTTATGTAACTTATATTCATTTCAAATTCAATAGAAGGTTCAACTCTTGCTTTAGCAAAAAAAAAATGGTATTCAATAATTATTTTATATAAATCTCTAATTCTAGGTAATGATGCATCCATGCTATTTAGAAATTGATTAATTTCTCACCTTATCATCATGATGAACCACATTATTGGTTCAAATTTTTTTTGTTTGTTGTAAAGTTAGGCATTATTCATTCGTGATAACAGCAAAATTACAGCATACTAGAGTTCAGGTGGCAGGTCTACCCGAAGGAAACCAAACTGCCACCTTTCAACCTTGAAACTTGACCAAAATTTAAAAATGTTAAGTTCCTTCTTCCTGTCATAACCAATGTTTCACCTATTTAACTCTAGGCTAACGACATTACCATAACTCGACACCCGAATACAATTCGGATTCATCAACAAAATAAACAAAAGAAGACACAACGTAGCTAATATTCGTCCGACAAGTTAATCGGGGCGTGCTTAGGAGCGCTAGCGCCCAGCTTCAGGATCTTATACTCTATGGTCAATTTGAGTTCCAACACCAATTGTTCCATGTCATTTAGCAGCAGCTGGTTCCTGGCTGCCTAGACTTGGACAGCTGCAATCTCTTTCAGGAGAATGTTCTTTATGTTGGCTTATTCTTACGTCAGTTAGCATTTAAGGAGCTCCTCTGCCTATTTTCTTTCTTCATCCTCCTCTTCTCGAATAGCCTGGTTAACCTCCATAGCCTGGCCAACCACGTGTTTCATGATCCAGTAGAATTGGAGCATTTTATTGAACAACGTGTTCTGGTCTCTTGTGGTGTCTGGGTCTGTGATCACTTCCCAGACCTCGTGGGGGATCTCTTGGCTCCCATCCATGGATTAGAGAACAGACATCAGGAGAAATTCCAGTCATGTATCCATCTATCAGGTGAAGGAGCTTTTTAGAGTCGGGCTTCCTGCCCCTTTTGTTCGAATGGCTACTAGTTCCATCTTCCCTTTTCTTGGCAAAATTGGTCTTCCTTGGAGCCACCTTACCACGGGCCTGAGGCTTGGGAATTGAGGAAGCTTTTCGACTTGTCACAGCAGAAAACCACAAGTCAGTGGAAGAGAGATTGAGTACAATCGAGACCTGTTCATTTGAAGCGGCATGCATAGCATGGATGAAAGCCTGGGTCCTTATAGCAACACCATTCCGGGCGCGGTAGCTAAAGATCCACCACCTTCTCAGCAAAGCCCGGAGAAACCCCCACCTGACAAAGTGGTGAAACCTATCGGGCTTAGCTAGCAGAAAAGAAGAGCAGTCATGGTAGAGACCATGAAAGAAGACCAGGGAGCAGATACGACCAGGGGTGCGAGGGCCCACTTAGAGCGCAGCAAGATCCGTCGAAGCCCCCCACATAGCCTAACTCTCAGAACAGGGCACAAAACTAGTATGAAGCAAATCTTTCCCATCTCAGGAGGAGGATAGGAGAAACAAAAGAATTCCTGAATAGCCATTTTCATCTTTGCAACTAGGATTCTACGCGCAAGGGCAGAGCATTTCTGGCCAAGTAAAGAGAATGGAGAAATGAGCAAGCATAATGTCTGAAGGACGAAGACGATCGGAAACATACCACCTTTTCTTACCAGAGCCGAGGAGGAGGGCTAGTCGCAAGGTCGAGCAGGCGCCTTTCCGTTCTTTTTCATCGTTCTTGCCAGACTGAATGATCCTTCCATTTGTTTCCTCGACCTTATTAACTCGTTGTATTGTTGACCGAGCCTCCACTTGGCCATTTAAATTTCCGACCTCCACTTGGTCATTTATTTTTCCGTTACGTGTTCCGGCCTCCCTATCTTGTGAAGCGGCGTGACTTGACCTACCCGCTTTATGCGTCGTTATTCCAATATCCTCCCGGCTACTCTTTCCGTAGCCTTCATGTACTCCTGCTACCACCTGTCATCCTTCCTATGTCCATTAACCCGAATTTCGGAGCTGGCTCCAGATCCTTCCTTAATGCTATCTCAATTCGCACGTCTTCTCCATCCCTTCGACTAGACCTGCCTTGCCTCGTCACCTGCCCAATTTGATCATGCCTTTCTCTTCTACCTGTTCCCTCTGATATGTTGTCTGTCCCCAGCTGTTGCAAATTTTCTCCGCCTCTGCTGCATGCCGCCGGATCCTAACCGTTTATCTCTATCGTGCCTTCACCACCTTTATCAACGTCAAGCAATAGCTGAAGTCGAGATTTCTCCTCTAGGTACAGATGAGGTAGACCTTTGCTGTCGATTTCTTTGCCACAATTTCGGCAGCCCCAATTCGCAAGCCAATCTGCCGGCTTGTTACCTGCACGCCTGGTGTGAGTCGGAAGGAAGTAGTCTATTATGGGTAGGAGCTTCTCAATTTCACCAACGAGCCAAGCAGTTCTCTAGCGTTTGTTGATTTTTTCTGTTGGTTGTTGCTACTGGAGCTTCCTAACCATATCAATCACCAACTTCGAGTCACCCTCAATTTGGAGACGCTTGAAATTGACCTGTAGAGCAATTTCTAGGCCCCGTTTCAGGGTGTGCAACTCGGCTTCATTGTTTGAGGCTTCCTCGCAGTCCATCGCGAAGGTTCTTAGAGTGTTGCCCCCGGTGTCTCAAAAGACTCCCCCGATGCCAGCCTCTCTTGGGTTGTGTTTTGCAATGCCATCGAAACTTAGCTTTATGAATCCCTGTCGTGGGTGTCGGTACTGGTTGCTTTCAGCCACTTCTTTGGTCTGTTCTGTTCATGAAACACCCCTATTTACCATACTCTGGATGACCTCTAGTCTTTTTAGGATAGCCTCCTCCATTGTCGATGCCTGCCAGTCTTCGTCCTTTCGAAACTTTGACCAAATCCTAATATTGTAATTAATCTGAAATATATTATATAATATATATATATATATATATACCATAGATATATATAATTTTATAATTTAAATTTAGTAAAATACATAACTTTTTCAGATCTCTTTCTTCCTAGACAAGAAATAAATTCTTTTAAATGATTGTCGAAACTATGCTTTTGGAATAATGTAAAAAATTTCTTACTTTTTCAACCTTTTATTATTTAGGAGTCAACCGTGATTGTCATAATGATTGATCAAGATTGAGGAGACAGGCTGCACTTTGCGTCCGCCGCCCACTCTCCGCTCCTATATAACCCATTCTATTTTATAGATTCTTCAATCATTTTGAGGTGTCCTTATGATTCAGATAAATAATAAAAAAAATTAGGTGTCATTATGATTTATACATTATTACAAACATCACTTATACAATTAGAAGAATAAATGTTAATATTAAAATATTGATAATGATAATTTAAGTTAATTTTCTAAATGACAACAAAACCATGGAGAAAGTGACATCATATAAGTATCTCAAAGAAATTGGGTGGAATGATTACCTTTGGGTGGAAAAGGATAGAGAAAAAATAGACCTTTGATAGAGGGATAAAATGTAACTTTTCTTTGAGACTTGTCTCTATATGATTATGGGGCTCAGGGAATTATGGAGAAATATTAAGCAAATTCTAATGCTTTTCTTAACATATAAAGTTAAAATTAAAGAAAATGCATTGCTTTAGATACTCCTATTGAAAATGCTCATTTTTCCATTGGTGACATAAGTATTATTAACTATCTAATGTACAAGAGTAAGATAGAAACCATGAATTAAAAAAAAAAAAACATCTTCTCCATTGATGACATAAGTATTGCTAACTATCTAATGTACAAGAGAAAGATAAAAACCATGAAAGGAAAAAAAAAAGCATCTTAACGTTACCTTAAGCTCTACTAAGGAACACCTCTTCCCACCTCGTCCCACTACTTCCTAAAACTCTATTGGCATAAAGATGTCAAATCTTGACTAAACCATTAGGGATTCAAGGAAGAGGTCACTTTGTACAATATTGAGATTAATAAAAATACTGTTCATTTAAATTAAAGATCAATTGGTATCTTGTAAAGAATTAGAGGATCAAATATAATTAAAATATTACTAAGAGGTGGTCTAATAAGGTTTTGTCATGTGGTTAGGTAAAATGGATTTTATATCTCCCACCAACTTCAATTCCCTGCAAATGAGATGATGATGAGAAATATTGATGTAATGAAGACATGCTTATGAATATTTCTGTATTAACCCTCTCTCTTCCCAGAATTGAAAGAGAAAATGATTTCCCTTAAAAACTAAAAATAATACAAAGAAATAATTAATCCAAATAAAAATAAATAAAAATAATTTTAGTTAAATTAATATAGAAAAGCAACTCGACATTAAATTTTAATTTCCAAATA